>JABXWE010004392.1:0-54011 GCA_014611495.1 Limonius californicus | reverse complement strand
AATATGATAATCCCAGTTTTATCAGTAACATCTGGTTCAGTGACGAATGTCATTTTCATTTGTCAGGTCATGTCAATAGGCGTAGCAATAGATTTTTAGGTTTCCAACGACCAGAAGAGGTGCAAGAAATACCGTTGCATAGTGAAAAAGTGACGATTTGGTGCGCAGTTTCTGGACAAGGAACGATTGGGCCTTACTTCATTGAAGAAAACGGGCGTTAATCAAGAGCGCTATATAACTCAAGTTCTCACACCATTTGTAGATGACCTTCGAAGGTTTTGCAGAGCAAGAAACTTGCCCTTCGGTAGCCAGTTTTTCCAGCAAGATGGGGCAACGTGCCACACAGCACAGGCTACAAAAACCTTTCTGCGAGAGACGTTTGGAGACAATGTGATTTCACGTTTCACCGATTTTTCTTTTCCATCTCACTCTCCGGACCTAACATCATTGGATGCATATGTTTGGGGTATGCTGAAACTACGGGTTTTCCGAGATAACCCTCCGACGACAATACAACAGTTAAAAGAGAAAATTAGAGAATCCATACGACAGATGCAACAGCCTCTATTTTCGAATATGGTCACAAATATGGAAAAACGATACGAACTGTGCATTCAACGTAATGGAGGGCACTTAGAGCACGTTATTCGTAACGCTAATACTTAAGTGTATATTTATTATTACATACTCCTATTATTTTAAGTGAATAAAGTTTGAAAGTTTCAGTACTGTAAATTAATAGCCATACTGTATTTCAGAAATGCAACTTAAAAAAAAACACAGCCTACTGGATGGCAAATCAATCGTGAATAGTGTATAATCAGGCACAATAAGAGGCTGTACCCTTTGCATACGGTATGGGTACAATTGCTCCTCACGCAAAATTCTCCAAATTAGGGAAACATTAATATTTTTTTTGGCAGAAAGTCTTCTAGTACGGATACCTGGATTTTCTTCAATCCTCCTTAAAATGTTAAGTTCCGCTTCAGGAGTAGAAACTGATCTAGGCCGACCACCACCACGGTTTCTTGATTTAAATGTTCCGGCTTTGGATAAACGTTGATGCAAATTTGTAAAACATTGTCACACGGAAGTGCCCGGTTCGGAAATACCTCGGCATACAAGCGACGTGCCTCATAAGAAATACCATTGGCCGTACCATACATGAAATATATATCTGCCATTTCCGCGTTGGTATACATATTCTAACAACAACAACAATAACAATAACAATATTGACACTTACAAAAACTCAAACATAGGTTGTTTTATCCACTTCCATAGCAGCCGTGATAAATACGATTCTGCATTCCTGCTCTGCGTAAATAATTTGGATGTATCTTGAAAACGGTTGATTTTCTAAACCATGTTTATTACGTTTTTTTTTGTTTATATTAAGAGAGATATTATGAGATCTATAAGCGCGTAAAATATCCGAACGTATGTTTTAAACACCCTGTATATAAAAGAGCAGAATTCAAAATATGAAATATTAATTATCTACGTATGTATTTTGATTAATTAATGGTTTATTGGTTCCAATACGCATAATCTACCAAAAACAATTATAGCGCAATTTTAGTTGCCTACGTTAAACTAGGAATCGTATTTGAAAAATACTAAATAGTCTTGTAAGCATAAGTTTCGTTACCATTAATATACCGTGTGTGAACTAAAGTGGTTGCATCGCCTGTATTTTATTTATTGGCAATATTGAAATAAAATTTTGAAATTCTGTTAGGCATAATAAACCATTTATGTAATGTCAGACCAAACGGGTTTGTTTTAAACACATGTTGACAGTTAACAATTGAGAGAAAATTTTGAAAGTAGTGCAACATTACATATTTGTTAACACCAAAAAATTGCACTTTAGCCTATTTCATTTTATGCCAAAAGTTTCTAAAAGCATATAATTAATTGTTCCGACAATACTCATTCAATTGATATTTTTAATCAATAATTTCTGAAATTTTAAGTATGTACGAAGCAGAATCGGTTGCATTGCGGAGCGCTGCGGACGCCGGTCAAACGGTAATCGTAGTCCAGCACAATCCGCGCTGGTCAGCAGTTGTATAGGTGGACCAATATAGTGGCATATGCAACCGGTCGTGCTTCGGAGGGTACGTAAAACCGTTGGTCCCGGTTGGCATACGAACTACTTTGTCAATCGTAAACCATGTAGTGGAACTCCTTTTCTCTGTTCGGCGGGTTAGGCTAGCCTCCTGCTCGGCATACGTGCAAATAGGGCTCATAGAACCTACTCCATTGTAGGTAATGAACAGGCCATTGGCCTATACATAGAAGAAGAAGAAGAAGCAGAATCAAATGAAAACCTTAAAAGTTCCCTAAAAATGCATTGACCGGAACTTTGCCCTACAAGTTGGCAGAAATACTAGCATAGCAAAATCGAATAAACTATTTTTAGAAAACATGTAGATACATAAATGCAGATATCACAATACCACAGAACTCACATCATCATAAAACATATAAGTTGGCATCCTATACAGGGTGATTCATTAGCCTATTTACAAACTTTGGTAATGAAAACTAGATATAATTTTATGAAGAAATGTTCTTATGAATGTATGTTCCATCTTTCTTTGTTAAGAAGTTATAGGGTTTTTAAAATAATTATCTCTTTGAACACTAATGAGTAATCATATTTTAAGAAAATAAAAACATTTATTCTAACAAACAGAAAGCAACATTGAGACTACAGTAAATGTTCAAAAATTAGTCGATTCTCCTGAATATACAACTGGCAACGACAAACTAAACTTTCCTGCATGCGTAATAAATTCATATTATTTCTAATATTAGTTTCAGCATCTCGAATCCTCTGCAATAATTGATGACGATCATTTATTTACACGGCATACACAAGTTGCTTGAAGTGACCCAGCCATTCGGTCACTTGTCTTCCTCGGTGAGGCGGAGCCCCGTTTTGGTGCTACCACATATCTTGCATCAAGTGGAGTTGCACGTGTTCGAGAAAATCAAAAATTGGTGCTCAAAAAGTTATGGTACCTCTCTGTATTTAAAGTACCATGAAATACATTTACAAATAAAATACTGTTCTGTTAAATAAATCATCCCAAACATTTACACTAAATCTTTGCTGACAATTACGCGTTCTGGTTGCATGTGGATTGTCCAAAAACCAAATATGGTCATTGTGGAATTTATTAATACCGTCTGTTGTGAAATGGGATTCATCTGACCATAAAATTTTTAAAATAAATTTGTTATCTCGGGTGTGTAACAACACGCAAAATCCAGTGACAAAAATTTAATCGCTGTTAAGCATCTCCGTGATGCAAAGCTTGTGGACTTTGTCGATGATAAGGGTGCAGCCTCTCGCGATGTAGTGCTCGCCACACAAAACTTTGTAATAGCTCTAAATTTCGTACTATGAATCTGGTACTACTTTCCGGTTGTTCAATTACAGCATTCATAACGTTTTCAAGATCTTCAATATCTACATCATGTGGGCGAATGGACCTAGGAGGAACGGCAGCACCAGTTATGCGAAGTCTTCTAAAGGCTGTACTGAATATGGAATGTGCCGGATGACGTCTATTAGGAAATCTGTTTTGATATTCTCTCGCTGCATTACGAGCGTGTCCATTACAAAATCCATAGATAAAAACAATGTCCGCATATTCTTCGTTAGAAAATGAATGATTCATTGCTAAGTACAACTTTTAACAAACCGTGACAGCAACTTTAGACATAATCAAACTATTTTTGACAGGTGATTATTTTTGCCAACTTTTCTTATCCTAAACAATGGCTACTACGTTTTTCCAACTTAATTTAGTGTTGTTGGGCACGTCAAAAGAACCCTCAAACAGGCTAAATTTCCAGGTGTAGTAGGATCGCTCCCTGACGTCGGTGGTTAGCCATAGTAGCAGAAATAGGCCGACATTAAATAAAACAAACAAACTAACAATGAGATAATTATTTTAAAACTCCTATAACTTCTTCACAAAGAAAGCTAGAACCTACATTTATAAGAACATTTCTTCATGAAATTACATCTAGTTTTCATTGCCAAACATTGTAAAGAGGCTAATGAATCACTCTGTATAGATCTTTGATACATACAGCTCTAACGGTTTCACCAAAAGTATTACGTTTGTCAAACAAATTGCACATAGTAATGGATACAACACAAAACTTATAGACACACTAAAGTAAAAGATTATAAATTAGCAAATCAGAAAGATTATCCGATCACCCTAACAATATTAAATATGATCCAATTTTTTATTCCGGTAATATATCGGAGAAAATTGTTAAAATTATAATCAAAGCAAGTACATATAAAGTAATTTATAAAACAACAGGAAAGACTTTCAACAACATATTCAACGCAAAAGATAGAACTAGCGATTTGCTAAAAAGTATTACAAAGGTATTTACAAATTAAACTGTTCACCGTGTAGTATTGTATACATAGGCCAGACAATTAGAAATTTTGATACCAGATACAAAAAAAAGCATACTATTATATAACACAAATACCCAGAAAAACTAATTACACTAACTATTTATTAGAACACAAGCATACATTGATGTCAAATAATATAATATAATTTTTACACTTCTGTGATTACAAACGTAATTTGGATATACTCGAGACCTTTCAAATTCACAAACACACTTTAACGAATACACCTTTAATGAACGAGTAAATTGAGCTCATTCATTAAAGGTGTATTTGTTAAAGCGTGTTTGTGAATTTGAAAGGCCTCAAATATATCCAATTTACGCTTATCATCACAGAAGTGTAAAAATGTTATTATATTATTTGATGTCAATGCATGATTAAAGCTCCCAAAATTTTGTGAAGAAATATCAAGTTGTTCAAACGTTAGTAGGGGGGGGGAGGACATTTTACGACCGCAGTGTATATCTGTATTACGGAGAAAATATTCTATAACGTGAATTAAGGTTAGATTAAATACGTTTAACCGCCATTACACCTAACCTAACATAACGTAAATATATGGAATCAACAAATTAGCTTGTTAAACAATATTGAAAGCACCCCTTTTTGTTATTTATTACAATTGGCGATAACTTGATATTAACTCATTAAACACATAATTAAAACAGAATACTATTTGCCCAGAAATACTATTTGTCCAGGAAAAAAGAGTTTAATTATACATCAGTATTAGGAAACTATTTGCTAGTCATATATTATTTGCCTATTAAAAAGCTATTTTCCTTATATAACTATTGGCCTGCGACATATACATTTTCAATATCGAAAATAGTCACGATCCCAATACTGGGAGGATTGAAAAGTTAACAGAGGGAAACTGGAAAAAAAGACGAAGCAGTAAAGTGAGCAACCTTCCAAAGGCGTTTAGTTACATTTTTTATATTTATTGGGAGGCAATAAATTCTTAATCCAGCTCATTGCTTTGATGATTGCCTGTTATACTAGTAATGAAACTGTTTTGGCAGATCTCAATCTGGAAATCAGATAGTCGACGCCAAATTTTCTAACAAATTTTTCTAATCCCTCTCTAGGTTGTTATCCTTCGTCTATACATAGGCCAGATAAGTAGAAATTTTGATACTAGATACAAAGAACACGTACACTATACAAATATAAACACCCAGTCAAATCTAACTACATTAAATACTTTTTAGAACACAACTGTGCATTTTTACACTTCTGTGATGATAACGCAAATTGACTTGAGGCCTTTCAAATGTAAGTTTTGGAATAGAAGACCAGAGTCAAGTTCAAAACCAAGATTGCATATGTTGTTTCCGTAACTACAAATGTTGATATTGCTTTAGAAAATGACATGGTAAAACTCAATTGTAACTATTCTTTTAAGACCATAGCCAAAGTTACAAACAATTCATGATGGAGTCATTCCAGATATTTCAATTATAATATATCTTATTCTCAACTCTTTCGTAACAAAATAGAGAAATTTTGAATACATTAGTATAAATTGTGCTTAAATTGTATATGAGTCACTGTTTCTCTTTCATCTAACTGATTGTGAATAACATCACATTTCAGGAATTAATTGGAAACGGTAGTTTATTTCAAAATATTGTTTTACTTACACGCAATTCAAACTTTAATTACTTTTTAGATTAGATGACTAACAAATAAAATGTTGAATTAATTGTAAATTGTCTAAATACGGATGCGGATGTACCAGATAACTGAAGCATTTCTTTTCACTCTTTCATGGAAGAACAACACAGAAATTCCGAATTTCTTTCTCCAAGAACCGCCAAATGTTTATTGGTAACTCTGTAAACATCCTTTAAGGTACAATGAACTTTCTCTGTGACATATTAGGAAAGCCCGTCCATGATACCCTTCACTTATCACCTGAAATTGCGTAAATAAGTTCTAGTGTTACAGATGCGTGTCATTAATGAGTCATTTCAGGCCTATAAAAAAAATGCAGATTTTTACATTTCTATTTAAGTACCAGTAAAATTACTCACGAAGAACCTCCGGCTAAGTATTTTGGGGAAAATTTAGAAAATCAACCAGCGGATATTTCACGTGAAAGGACTTGCAAGATTACAAACTTCCAATAAAACCAATCACAATAATAGTATTGAAACAGTACATCATCGTAATTGAAGCTATATTAGCAATTGGGTCAAGATTATCCACTTCTTGCCAAACAAAAAAGCGATAAATCTACAGGCTGTAATTTTTGGAATAAACTTTTGCTTTTATCTTTTTTCAAGGCGCATAAAGCACGCTAATTAGAAAGAAACGGGTCCCATAATCGTTCGAAAATTTGCCTGCGGCTGTATCGTGTCTCAGAGTAGCTTTGAATATTAAATACCTGTGTTTATTTTTAAATGGCTATTATGATTCTGATTGTAAATAATTAATCTGCGAGTTGTAAATATTTTCTGCGATACACCTGGCAACACCTGCTCTTTGTTCCTGCTTCAAGAGATTCAATTTAGTTTCAAAAATTTTATCTAAACATATTAAATTTTAAGGAACATTATTTTGATTTCTTTATTTAATTCTTGAGTTACCCCACAATATTCTTAATTTTTTTGTTACATTAGCAGATGTGCTGATTTACGATTTACGTTACTTCCGAATTTAAAAATTAGTGATCTACAAGTACATAAAAATGTTTGTACAGCATTTATTTAAACAGTTATCTTTAGAGATTTTTACAAACTGTTCTTTTGGAAATTGCGGTTTATATTGTGTGTACAGTTTTATAAACTACTTAAAACTGAATAGGGATATTGCAGTGCAGTGCAATTTCATTTAAAATAAAAAACTACCAAAACAACAAAATGTAACGTCTTTTTAGTAATGAACTTGAAAATAACAACAAAGGAAAGTTTAAAGAAGAAATGTAACAATATTGAATATTATAATGAAAATCGATATTGTCTCCTGTCAATTAACTTAAATTTATTAAATTCTAATACCCCGTGGCACCTCCTCTACCAGTAATATCTGCTCTGCACCTTGTTGGCATACTCTCAGTGCAATTATCAATATGTTCTGTGGAATTTGATGCCACAGCACCGGCAATACATCCCTCAACTGTTGCACAGTAGTAGGCCTTGGATTATGATGATCCAGCTGTCTCTGCAAAAGGTCCCGTGCATGCTCGATGGGGTTGCGAACTGGAGATAGCGGAGGAAGAGCTTGATGGTTTATTTCCTCATCTCGAAGCATCTCTAAAAACAACTTGAGCACGAAGCGGCCTTGCGTTGTCGTCAAGAAAAACAAAATATTCCCGTCCAACAGCGTTGCGACGGTTCAAAACATGGTCCATAATGATCGGCCCGTTGGCCCGTGAGTGTACCATTAAAGATATAGAGATCAGTACGCCACCCTAAAAAAATTCCAGCCCATACCATAAGACCATCACCACCAAAGGCAACGACTGGTTGGGTATACTAAGGTAAGGCACTACGATATACTCTTTGACGTCGGCTATGATTGCTGAGACACTATCTGGACTCGTTCGAAAATAGTATATTATCCCACGGTGTCGCTTCTTGAAGCCTAAGTCTTGACCATTCCAACCGCTGTCTTCGTTGAGCCACAGTTCTCGCAGGACATCTCAGGGGGGCGGTATGAGGTAACTCCTACCTCAAACAAGCGATTTCTCACAGTTTGGTTGGAGACTCGATTTCCTGTGGCATTCTGGAGCACTTGTTGTAGATGTCGAGCAGTTGAAAAGGGTTGCATTCTTGCATTAATTACCAGAAGTCGATCCTCACGAGGTGTTGTGATGTGAAAGATCCGCTTCCAGGCCTTCTTGCAGTGGTAGCTGTTTCTCTAAGGCGCGAAAGGGCACGTGAAATTGCGCTCTGCGTGGTTCCTAACATATCAGTAATGTCGACCTGGCAATCTCGTCTTTGGTGCACAGCAACCGCTAAATTTCGTTGCTCTATTGTTAAATCGTTTCTCTGCATTGTTGTTTATTATTATGAACACAAATGTAGCACACGAATAAAAAAACAAAATATCTTAAGAAGACAAGAAAGATTATTCACTGAAACACACAAACTCGACTTGACTTGAATCGAGTTTATTACAAACGGTAGCCTGTTAGTAAAGAACATAATTTAATAATACAATTTAAATAGTTTAAATGAGTAAATCATGTTTTGTAAAATTGTTGCTTACAATAGTTGCTCAAAATGTCCCCCATCATTGTCCAAACAAATATTAACCCCGCGCTTCATATTTTCAAAAATAACTACCAACTATCTCAATATGTTTTAATTGGGGGCATCACGATGGCCTTCTCTAACACCGCAATAGCATATACAGTTTTCATATTCAACATTTTTAAGATTATCAAGCATAAAGGAGCCGCTGTTAAGGGTTAAATCGGGCGATCGTGGTGGCCTACAATCTCTTTTTGGTATTCTGCCATCAAAAGCTGTTCTTACAAGATTCCACGTAATACTTTCTGTGAGATTTGTTGCACTAATTTGTTGGAAAGAACCTGGGCTGAGCTTCATCAGTGTAAAGTTGATCAACAAATAGTCTTAAAGCTACATGCTGGCAATTCTTGGCATTTATATTCTCATTAAAAACCTGATAGCCTTTCTCTCTTCATGTCGACATAGTAATCCAAATTCCAGTTTTTAAGTGATGTTATAAGGTCTTCTACTATGTATAAGAATTTCTGTTGACCATGTACGATAGTTTTGGGAGTTTACATAGCCACTTAGATGGACCATGCTTTATCACGGAAGTATTTTACACCTAAAATGTCATAATTGCTAAAGTTTTCAATAAGCCTTGTACCATATTGCCGACGCTTTTCAAAATCTGCTGGCAACAGCTCTTGAACAACTGATACTTTGCATGGGTGCATAAGCAACACTTTCTTGTAAGCCTTTTGACACGAACCGTATGCAAAATCTATAATTTAAACGTCCAGTAACTTAGTTACAAAAACAACATAATACCGATTACGTGTTTGATGAGACAAAGATCATCACTTGCTGGGATTTGTATCAATCCGCTGTTGAATATCCGGTACTGTACAGTGTCTTTCGTAAGTACAGATGCTCTGCCGTAAGACTTTCCTTTACAGACACTGTCTGTTTCGTAGCAACGTTGACTAATACCATGGAAGTGCTAATAGAAAATTTCATAGTGCACTTCTTCTTGAAAATGACTGAAGCAAGTTTATTAAACTTAATGTTAATGACTTTTATCTTCCGTGTACGTTTTATATACCGGGATTTCAATGTCAAGCAAAAACATGGAAACAATGAAAAACAACGATAACATTCGTTTACATCACCTGATAGTGGTTATTGAAATAATACTTTTGCAATTGCAAAGTTGGTGCCTCATATAGGGAAGTTAGGACTAAATAATTAATAACACAATGAGAAGATAACTGTGACATCATTAACTCGGTATAACAAAAATAATGAAGAAAAAACGGAGACATAAAGTATATTAGAAATATGGGCAGAATTTTTTACAAGAAATTTGGAATGGAAGAAAGTGAAAATGAAAAGGATAAAGGAAGATGAGCAAGAAGAAATCCTAGAAGATATAAACACAGGAGAATTAGCTGAAGCAATGAGAGGTATCAAACAAGGAAAGGCAAGTGGACAAGATAGAATCGAACCGGAAATGATAAAGTTCCTAGGTGGGAAAGGAAGAGAATGGCTACTACATATTTTAAAGAAATCATGGCGAAATGAAAAAATTCCAGAAGAGTAGCAAAATAACATAATAATTCCAATCTATAAAAAGGAGAATACGCGGATTGCGAGAACTACAGAGCTTTTTGCCTCTCCTCCACCACCTTTAAACTATATTAAAATAATAGAGAGAAGACTGAGGAAAATATTGACAATAAACTGGAAGATGAGCAGGCAGCTTTTAGAACAGGGAGGCAAACATGCGACAATATACACATTCTAAGACACATAATAGAAAAGAAAGAAGAAAAAGGAGAAGAAATCTTCATTACTTTCATCGACCTAAGAGCCGCTTTTGACTCAATGCAGAGGAAGACCATTTGGGACTGTCTAAAACTACTAAAAGTTCCAAGGAAATTTTTAAAGGTGATAGAAAGCATATACAAAACAGTAAAAGGAGTGGCCAAACTAAATGGAGCAGAATCAGATATATTTAATATGGATGTAGGAATAAAACAAGGGGATAGTCTAAGCCCGTTGCTCTTTATAACAGTAATGGACAGACTTTAAAAAATACAAAGTTAAGAACCAGCCATAGCCAGACAGTGATAGGATATAACAATTTAATACCAATAAAAATCGACCGTTTTCTATATGAAGACGATATAGTTTTAATAGCGGATAATCATCAAAAGATGAAACGGCTGGTGAAAATATGGAGTAAAGAAATAGAAAAATTAGAAATGGAAACTAATATAAATAAATGCAAAACAATGATTATAAATAACAAGATATAAAAGAAGAAAAACTAGAAAATGTAACAACATACGAATATTTAGGAAGTGTTATAACAGAAGATGGGAAGATAAACGGCGATGTAAATAATGGAATAAAGAAAAGTGTAAAATTACGCGCTAAATAAGACAATCTTCGGAAAACGGGAAATAGACAAGAAAACTAAAATAAGAGTGTACAACATAGTGGTAGTACCGTTACTGACATACGCGAGTCTAATGTGGACATTACAAGATAAAGAAGACGTGAAAATTAACGCAGCAGAAACGAAATTTTTTAGGAAAAACGCAGGAAAAACAAAGTGGAATAGGAAACGAAATGAAACAATTAGACAAATGACACAACAAGAACCAATTACTACGAAAATAGAAAAGATACCACTGAAATGGTTTTGACATATAATACGGATGAAACCGAATAGATTGGTGAAGAAGATAGTAAAAATGGACAGAATTGTAAAAATAAGAATAGGAAGACCCAGGGATACAAAGAATAGAAGAAATAGGCAGAAAGAGACGGAAGACTAAAGCAGAAATGAAAATACTGGCACTGGACTGGAAATGATGGAAAAAATGGGTAGCAATTTAAAAGAAATAATCCGACGCCTTTAAGATTATAACGATGATGAAGGAGGAAGAAGAAGAAATAATACTTTTGCAATTGCAGTGTTGGTGCCTCATATACGGAAGTTAGGAGTAAATAATTAATAATGTAGTGAGAAGATAACTGTGACATCATTAACTCGGTATAGGTTCTTGTAATATTTTCTCATCAGATACATCTTCTAAACTTATAATTATTGATAAATCATTAATGAAACAATCTGACTTTTTAATAATTTCGTGTAGAAGGTACAAGACTGTTTGATAAACAATTAACAAACCACTACACTTATGATATTGTTTTACAAATAACAAATTAGCAAAATAATGTAGCAATGGCACTTTAATGAATCGTTCTGACAATGTGGTAACTTAGAAATAAAAGAAATTATTGATAGTTAGCAAATTGTAGATCTCGTATATCCAACGAGCAGTAATTAACAAAATAATAAGGATGTCAACCACACTTTGTTCTTGAAATATTTCGTCTCCAGCAATATGTAACAGATAGATATCCAACTTGCTCTAACATCATTAATTCTACGTATTTGGATGTTTTGTTGCTAGAAATAGCTTCTAATTTGGTGTTTATATCATATAGTATTGCTAAAACAATAATAATTTGTGTTGTACAGATTTGGCTCTGAGACTATATTAAACCCTCTATACTCCCAATATCATAGCTGTAAAATATATGACTATGTAAGAATAAATTATCAAGAAACGATAAAGTGACGACATCGTAATGACTCATTTTATGCAGCGAGATAAATTGGGCATTGTAGTTATTAGCTTAACAACATTCATTATTTATATTTACATGAATAATCAACAATATAACGGGGATTGCTAACATAATTCTATCACAGACTCTGCGTACTACTAATTTTCAGCACAAAAATTAAATTTTCGTTTATAATTATTTACAGATATATTCTTAGCACAACAAATTGAGAAGATAATTATTTGATAATTAATCTATATGGTGATATAGTTTGAAATTTAACATTGCTAAATTATTACAGTTTTGGAAACACCTCCGCCTACAAACAAAGATGACCAAAAGCAGCAAGAAATAACAAATAAAATTGTTTAAAGTTTAATTGCCTAATTTGTAAATCCGGCAGTGCAATCTCAATAGCAAAAACGGCAATAATCCTTGACATTTTTCGTACTTAATGCAACCGAAATTGATTGTTCGATACGCAGCGGATTAATAAATATAAAGATGTTTTATTTATGGCTACCATAAAAGATTCTACAAGTCGAGCGCCACCTTCGCTGGTGTCGTAGAAGCGTATTAAATTAGACACTCCCTAATAACAATCATGACCTCTGCACAATTTAGACACACCCTGTAGTTTTCGGTATCATAAAATATTATAGACGTCGTTAATCGGTGAATTAACAAGTGTTGCAATGTTTTACAGCCAATCTAATGTTAATTCAAGAATTGGTGGGTTTGGACAAATTAATTTTATAGATTATTGCCAAAGTAATTAGTAATGTTTGAAGTAAGTTATGGGAAGTAGTAAAATAAATATGTCCAAAGTTTTAGTGCATACGAACCTTATATTAATTTTGACGATGCGACCTAAATTTGTAAAGGTTAATGTCTAATACTTGAATTTTCAGAAAATAATTTTATTTTGATCTCTAAATTTAAATCTCAAATATTATGTTGTTTATAATTTTATAAAACTTAAGGATGTATGATCAAAAAAATACTTGGCTACGAATTGCGATAATCATGTTGTTTATTATATAAACTGATACCAATTAATTAATAATGCTAGTTTAAGAATATTTGTAATATAATACGTTTAAACTAATATTGGCGAAACGGGAAACATCGTGAGATTTATAACGGATTTATTCCGCTGCTTTTTGAGTTAAAAAAATATTGTAAATCATGTATTGAAGAATCATTTTAATAAACAGGTGGAAAAAAGTAAAGACTGTTTAAAGCTAATAGAAGTTTTAGACGTGGTAAATTTAAGCAAGCAAATCTAACTTGTACCAAACGTTTTTAGATTAGAACAAATGCTTTTTCTTCCCTGAAGAGGCTACTAAAGTCATGCAAAATATGCTAAAATTAGCGTTTTCAATATTGTTAGCGTAGCTATGTACGTTAATATGCCACTTTTCTACTTGTGGTTTTTTAAATTAGGAGGACCATATACAAGAATGAAATAAAGTAAAACAAATGTCAACCAAATCATAAGAATATGTAACAAAAGTTGCCAAAATTAGCGCAAACGACATTTGTAAACTAATTTATTGAAATTTTTTGCTATCCTTTAAGAAATTTATGCACACCGCCGCAATATTAAGATTTACCTCGTTTTTCTACAAACAAAACAATGCCAAGACTGTGTTACTAATTTATTTTATCGTATGTTATACGTATTAACTTTTATATTGGCTGCAGTTTCCACTCCAGTGTTCAGGTAGACGGCCCTAATCCCCGTAGCGGACAAGCAAAGGCATCTTATGTTCGTCGCTGTAGAAAATTATGTTTAATTTTTGAATGCCCGGTCGCTTTGGGATCCCCTTAAGATTTGTCCCACAAACCTCTTTTTATAAGTCTTAAGTGTTTATTATAAACGTAACGTAAAGAATTCTTATATCACATAGCTTCTATATGTGGTAAAAGTTGTAGATTGAATGGAAACGTTTGTTAAAAACACAGGCCCGTGAAAGAACCCCTTACCACTACAACATTTACTAAGTTTAAATACCCTACTACTGGCCTTCTTTAGTAGGAAATGATGAATTTAGACTGTCTAAATTTTAGACTCTAAAGTATCTTTGGCTGCGTAAAAAGTCTGACCACAAATGAAGTCAACACCGGAAGTCTAAGGTGTGTCTGGTATAAGTTAAAGATACTATAGTTGCTATTACAACAGTGTAGTTTCTTATATAATTATTAACATTATATGTACTTTTATTCCGTGAGCGAAATAGCAGTTGATTGTAAAAAAATTACAGGTCAATTTTACTGAATATTTGCTTTTACAATCCACTCAATACAACGGCATGCATTGCCTAGGATTTAATCTTTTAATTTTGACTTATAAAATCTAGAAAAATGTGTTTAAATTTACTCCCAGGAACTTGACGCTTGAATTTTTTTCTCCAAGGATACAGGTTGGTTAACTTAGAGGAAAGTTACGGTTTTTTTTTTCATGGCGATTGAGAATCAGAAACGAATTCTTGGATATTTCTATTCGTTCCTGATTTGTCACGAGAAAACGGAATATTGTAATTTCAGAAAAAAATTATTGTCCTCCCTACCATTGAGGTTATTTCAATCAAACTTGCCAACTTTCTATTTTTAACCACTCTAACTTGAATGGCATTGACAAACATTTTCTAGGGTTTCTACATTTCAAGTTGATAGCCAACTTTTTTATATCTTATTGCTACCATATTAGATTTTCACACTATCAGATAAACAAACAATTAGCTTTTCAAATACGTAACCAACATATAACCTTTTATTTCTATTCAGATTGTTGACATTTGAGAATTTGTGTACATCGTTTCTAAAATCGCGAATGCTTATTTAAAGTAACAGATTGTACCCCTAACTGTCATTTAAATTCCTTAAATACCGCAAACATTTTATTTTCTAATGATAATATATTTATGATACAGAGGTTAGTCCTCAAAACCATTTCGTTCACTGCTTGTTGGATAGTCTACTTCGGAAAGGAGTCAAAGCCATTTTCGATTGTGAGGCGAACATATGCGATATTTTCCGTTGAGGTTGTATACACAACGTCTTATACATTGCCCCACAGAAAGCAATACACAGCGGTTAAGCATGGCGATCGTGGAGGCCAACGAACAGGGCCAAATGTGTCAAGCCATGAATTTTGAAAACGTTATTGTAACTGATAAGGACCCCTTTGTCCTTATCGCCGGGACCACCAGAGAAACAAATACCCTTATATAAAATGATTTGTTTTATTCATTTGCTACGTACTACAAAACTATTACAACTTATTCTAAAATAATGTATTAAAACTTCTTACAAAAATATAAACAGGTATATCGCCATTACTGGGTTTGTCATTCTTTGGAACACCGCCAACTACCAGCTATACACTATCTATTCTTCGCTATCAACTGTTTTTCTATGCACTGTTGGCTAATGCAATTTTAAGTGTCCTTTTATAAATTCTCTTTTGCACCCATAAGCGATGACCTGGTTATTATTTAATTTCCCTTATCAAGCGTATTACTTATTTCACATTGCCTAATTTAATATTCTAATGAACTTTGATTTTTGCTGAGTTAAATGACATCACTACTTGCAACGTAAATGTGTATGCAAGTAATTGAAATCACATTACAACAGCTAATGAAGCAATAATAATTTAATTTAGAATTTTGCATATTGGGTTTGTAACAATATCAAAATAGTCTCGAAAAATGCGGGCATTATGAGGACTAGCTCCAACTTGCTATTACGACTCATGATTTTGAGGTGTTACTAATGGTAGTTTCAGTATTTAAGAAATTTAAATCACAGTTAGCAATACAATTTGTCACTAATTATTGTGTCAATTGTTTTTTAAGATATTCATGATTATATAAATTACTTACACAAATTTTAAAATTTTAACATGTTGTTGGGAAGATAAATGTTATATTGGTTAGATATTTGAAAAGTTAATTTTTTTGTTTATGGAATAGTGTGAAAATCTGAAGTGGCGATCATAACATATAAAAAAGTTGAAAGGCATCTTAAAATTTAGGACAGGGTGGTTAAAAACGTAAAGTTACCAAACTGATTGAAGATAATAATATTTTATAAATAATTATCACTGGAACATTTTCCAATAGTATTTGAAAATCTTCGTTTAGGAATGTAGTAAGTAAAAACAATTAAAATAATGCAAGTATATGCCCCAACAACGAATTCAAGAATTCTATGATCAACTCAGAACCGCATTAAATAACCCATCTAAACAAAAAGCATCATATGCAATAGTTATACGAGATATCAATCCGAAGCTCGTCGTTAACAACAATATAGACGACCATGAAGAGTACTTAGGAAAATATGGACTTAGAAATCGAAACGAAAGACGAGAAAAATTATATATTCTTTGAGAAGAAACTAAATGGACGATAGTTACAATTTAAACCCTTCTAACAAGGTTTTTAAAAACTATTTATTTGTTTTTACAAAGAATAAATGGAACTTTGGAGTACATAAAATACCGTTCTTACAACTTGAAGATTATTTTAAGACTAAAGGTAATTTATTAAACGGATGAGCAAGTAAGCTCATCTGCGTATCTTATCGCACCGCAGAGGAAGTATCAAGTTTCTTAGATTGAAACGTAATGTGTTGTGTTATGCATCACTCGATGGACTTGGATAAGTCTAAATACACAAATTAAGAATGAATTTGACTAGATCCTAAGCAGTAATAAAAAATTATGATTGATGTATCTATTTTAAACGGTTTCGATATAGGAAGCTTGTAAGAGCAAAAATAAAAGTCAACGCTTATCTGAAATGACTACAAGGATTAAGGAAGATAAATGTAGGAACTGGAATACGGAACCTAAAAGATAAAATAGAAAAGTACAAAAACGGAGTCGAAAATAAGTTAAAGTATTTTGAAGAACATGGCCAAGAAAGTAACACAACAGAAAAACGAAATAGAGGAAGACCACCAAATAGACGGAACAAGGATATAAAGAGAATAGCAGGACTAAGCTGAATAAAGGAAGCTCAAAATAGGACCAAATGCATGAAGAGGAACAGGATAAGGAGAAGAAGAAGAAGGAGAAGAATAAGGAGAAGAAGAAGAAGAAACCCCATCTTGCGTAAATGTCGCCTCTTCAGAAAATATTTCCAATCATAATCGGATTTTCCTTATTTTGATTTAACAGACATTCACAATACCTAACTCGTGTATTATAATCCCGTGGTAATAAGTGTTGCACCTTCGTTTTTCGAAAAGGATATAGGCCGTTATCGTGTAATATACTGTGTACTATCGACTTTCGTAGGCCTACAATCCGAGAAATACCACGTACACTTCTCTAGGCTTCCATTCAATAATAGTCGTGCCAGAAATGGACGACCATCACCACCTCTTTTTAGACTAATACTTCCACTCTCTCATAGTCGTTGTCGGTTCGTTTAATAACTGTGTGGTTTGGATGTTTTCTACTTGGATAGCGTTCAGCATATAGTGTTGTTGCTGCATTACAATTACCACCAACGTCTCCAAGAATCCAAATCATATAAGTATACTTGGGATATGTGTATTCCATTACAATTTATAAAAAGAACAGAAAAATGTGTTTGAGAATCGTAAAATTCGGAACAGAAGTGTCAAATTAAATAGAAACTACTACTGTTAGCCTTGCTTAGATTTGCCTTTATGCCATATCTAAATCTCGTGTTTTCAACAAAATCTTGTGCAGAAGTCATTTTTATCGTTAATGTCTTAAGTTTATTGATAAAGAACTACATCCATCGATAATATCGATTAGTTTAGATTTGTTGCTAAAGATAAGCAGTATTCGAATTTGAAACTTCAAGAAGCTTGTGTGGAGAAACTAGCCTGCGAAAAATAAATATTTTATCTGTCATATATTAAGTATGCACTGTTGAATAACGCTAGGAAGCGTTTTATCTCAACTTATGAGACGCCCTGTATATGATCCATTGTTGAAACACTAGGTATGTTACTGTTGAAAACTTTCCTTTATATTTGTTTCGGTCAGTATTGATGGTTTAATTATATATCTCATTGTTTCAGTCTATTATCTGGATCGGACATTTTTCCATAAAAACATGCAATTACATACATAGTAAAATCGAAATAATTTTTTACAAATGCATTCAATGCAATTACGTCGCATAAACGAATATAAATGGCCGCATTCCACAGTTATTATAATATTACTTAGCAGTATTGCTCTTTGAAACTCTCAGCTAGACAAAGTGTAAATGTAACGCACTTATGGGTGCAACGATCGATATTGGAAATATTTATAAGTCAGGATTGCATCAGCGGCCTGCTTAGTAAGTTCATAGCCTCCAGGGTTGCTTAATCCTCCTTAAGGACAACGAACTTCTCGCAGCCAGCGCTGTAACGTAATTAAATGCTTCATTGCGCCTTTATTAATAAGCGCTTGTATACAAAGTTATTGTAAATAGACGCACATTTATAATAATTGAATCTTTCCACATTATACTCGCAACTATGAGATTTTAGATAGCACAAAGCAATTTAACTACACGCGTAGCTGTAATGAACCCGCATACCCACATGCACCGTAACAAGTTTATGCAAAAAATGTTTTTGAATATTGTATTGGTTGTACAATAATTTGATTGTATATTACTTTGAGTGACGTCATACAAGCGAATTTTTAAAATGTATTGGAATTTATGTATCATACAAAGTAGAACAAGTTTCCATCATTATAAAGTTTATCATGGAAAATTGCAGGAAATTTTAGGATGTCTTAGCACCGGTCTAGGACATTCGGGCGCGGCCGTTAGGACACCGCCGTTAGGGCGCTAGACACAAGGGCGCGAAGACACTAGGGCGCGAGCCGTTAAGGCGCAGAGACACTAGGGCGCGAGGACATTAAGGCGCGAGCCACCTGTGTTTATAATATTTATAGTAACCGTAACCATTTAATACGTAACCATTTACGTATCAATAAATTCTTTTAATTGGACTAATTATACAATGTACAATCATACAGGACAATACCTGATAAATTTATAATATTTTTATTTACATTTATAAAATATATTTAAAACAAATTACCATGTCGTATCAAAAATACAAATTTTTATCTTTTTACGAAACAAATTTTCTGATAGGGATCTAGTTTTTAAGATACGAGGAAATCTGTTAAATAATGCTGCACCAATATAGTGGGTATGCCTTTGGGTGATTTTTGAATCATCAATTAGTTTTCCTTCTAATAGAATGTCGGTGTTCAATATAAAAAACTGCAATATAGTTTACATATGCTGAAATTGTTTTCAGACTGAACAACTCTGCAGGTTGGGAAAATTTTGATTATAAGTAACTTGAAATAGGTAATTATTAACAGTTATTAAGAACTCATCAAAGATAGTACATACGATTGTCTGCATTACTGATTACATAAAATCTGTACATAATAGGCAAAGCAAGTGATAACCTAATAATAAATAATTTTAAAAACAAGAAGTGCAGAAAAGAAGGGTTACCATTTTCTTATGATTTTACTAATGCTTCTATCCGCATTTTTTTAGTTATACAGTTTTGAAGATTGCCTAATACCATCAACTACTAATTAGTCTAGGCTAATACGTATTTAGCTGTTTAATAATTATAATTAGGGGGTTAGTGATTCTGACCATTACATTTGTTAAAACTGTTTCCAAATCGGATAGCACTGCGGGGGAAGAAAATTTTAATAAATCTAGAATATAATGTTGAATAACCTATTAACCATTATTAAGGTAACTTGGAAAGGTTTAGAAAATCAAACATAATTTTCTGCATTGCATAAAAATTTGTACGCAAATATTTCATTTTTAAAACCACAAGAAACCCAAATGATACCTATCAACAAAATTATTTTAAAAACAAGAAGGAAAGAAAAGGAAGGTCGGTTCTTTTGGGTGATTTTCCTAATCCTTCAATTTTGTAACATCATACACTTTTGAAGATACTGTATGACGTATTTTTGGTTGCATATTCAAAAACATCCAAGGGCTGGTTGAGAAATTTTTCGTCACTCCTTACAAGCCTTAATGACTAACTTTCAGTCACAAATTTAACACAGTGGTCGCGCCCTAGTGTCCCGCGCCCTATCGGTCCGCGCCCTAACGGTCCGAGCCCTAATGTCCACGCGCCCGAACAGTCCGCGCCCTAATGGTCCATGCCCTAGTAGTCCACGCCCTAATGTCCACGCGCCTAACGGCGGCGCCCAACGGCCGCGCCCTAACGTCCTCCCCCGAATGTCTAGCTCCGGTCTAGTACAGTGTAGCACGTTAGTAATGTTTGTACAATACGTGCGGACGTAGCAATACCTTACTAAAGATCTAAGTAAGATTGTGCTTTCATTCCAATTAGAAGAATTTATTACTTTTTCACAAACTACCAACCTTTAGGAACAGGATGCACGCAACCTGAATATAGAAATGTATCCAATTTTTTATAAAAATCGAAGAATGCTAAGCTTTGGCAAGTATAGAAACGAGAATATAATGGTTTGCTTATGAATGTATCGCCAATGTATTTATATACAAGTTTGACGGAATAACATGGCAAAGAATTCATCGCATTAGTCCAAACTATGATATTCAGGAACTGATCAGTAGAAAAAGATGTTCCTGCTAATTACGTAACAGCTGGTTGACATTATTAATCAAGTTCTTGTTAACAGGAATGGAAAAGGGGACACTGAAAGAAAAAGACACTAAAAAATTAGAGGCAGCAGAGATGTAGATTTATCAAAGAATGCGTATAATATCATGGACAGAAAAAGTGGTAAATGTGGTGGTGCTGCGAAAAATGAATAAGTGACTGGAAGAGGTGAAAACCATGAAATTAATAAAACTACAGTACTTAGGACACATTATGAGAGGCCCAAAATACAAAATGCTAGAACTCAAAGTCCAAGGAAAAGGAACCGTCGGACGAAGAATAACCTCCTCACTACGCAACCCCACAGAGTGACTGCAGTACCATCGGGATATTTAAAGTAGCCGTAAATATAGTACGAAAAACAATGGCAACCTCCAATAAGGAGATGGTATCCTCAAAAAGAAGAAGTGGTAGTTAAGTTTTACCTCAGTGCAATGTTGCAAAAAATCTTCACACTAAGCCCCTCAGGGGTAACGACATGACAAAAGACAAAACTTTTCGTAACATACCTGAAACACCGAATTATTACCCACGGGTAACTCACTGCAACGTTTCGGTGTGTTCACCACGGCTAACTCGTCTGCAAAACGGGTGTGGGTGAATCGACAACAAATTTCTCAAAAGGGCGCCAAGATCCTTCACCAGTCGTGCAGCGATTCTTATGACCTACCTTAACGGATCCAAGTAAGGGTAAACTCTTACCACAAAGAATAAAACTTACGGGTCTCAGAATACAATCAGGAACACAATAAAACACCAACGTGAAGTAAATGGTGTAAATAAAGTCTCTATATTCATAACAGTAACATAATAAATATATGCAAGAACATCGGTGTAATAACAAATAAATCTACAGTAAATCAACAGTAAATGTAATATTAATAAAGTTAAATCAAAGCTGGTACACCCTGTATATCAACCATGCTGAATATAAACAGTTAAGTTACAAATTATTCGCACACTCTGTATATGAGTGCCCCTACAATTTTAAGGTGAAGCCCAAGTTATCAAATATAATTCATAAAATAATTACTGCCCTGTATGTCAAATACTCGGTAGCAATAAATAACCAAATGGTAAACTCAATATCTGATCCAACTTAATGAATGAATAAAAATTCTGTAAATATCAGTTAAGCTGCATAAAACACAAATTAAATATATAAGTGAGTAAACCAGAATTAAGATAAGCCCATAAACTATAACTGATTCAAAATTAGTTAACAGATTAATTGGGTAAATACAGAAACTACAAAAACGCTGAAGTACATTAAAACAAATAATACAAAAAGTAGCAATATTAAATTATATGATTTATACAATAGGTCAAACTAATTCGAGAAAACTCGAATTGAGAGAAAGTTCCCAGGCGAAAGAAGTATGACATGAAAAGCAATTTAGCGAACGTAACCCCTATCTGAAAATAAATGGATCTAAAAATCCACAAGGCTAAATTAATAATTATTAAGTTTGAATACGAATTTCTGGAAGCTGGTGATGCAAGGCCTGGCGTTAAGTCAGCTTAACCCCGCGTTAAAATGTAAACGGTAGAGCCGAACCGAAACGTTATTGCTATTAATCAATCCGCATAATTGTCCTATACTACAACGAATTTTACTCAATAACAAAGTAAGTTGTCAATTGTCGAAATTGTAGTTACAAAAACTTAAGTAAATATCAGAGTGCAGTTAATAACAGGAAAAAAACATTAAACTGAGCGCACCTACTGAGGGTACGTGACCAGTCGCAAATGCATATTAAAGTTCAAAACGGTAGAAAGTACCAAAAAGTTAAAAATTACAAAATAAACACAGTATTGGTTTCCCCGTAAAGTTTGGTACCTGCCAAGATGGATTTAACAGGCAACAGAGATCTGAATATGTTCGCCCGAAGATAAGGATCACCGAAAACTGAGAAACATCAAACCATCTTGTTCGATGGGCTGATTGTCTCCAACTACGGACGGCACGTAGAAATCGACAGCTACAGGTGAACCAGATCGGCTGGTTGCTCGGAAAATACACCCACGAGATTCCACACAGCATGCGGCGGGTAACGTATCAGTTTTTGGTAAAGTGTTAGCGAAACACCAGAATAACTCGGAGACAACTGACTAAATTCGTCTTTAGATGAAGATGACTTAGATAATCCACGCAGCATGAACTAATCAAAATCTTAAATCAACTCCTACACTTTCACCAGCAACCCACAACCTGCACGGCCAAGAACTCAAGAGGAAGTTCCGTTTGTCATTCACCCTTTAGGAAATTCCATCCACCTAATTCAAAATACACCTACAACTTCCAAAAGAATTCCCCAAAATTCCCTAAACTACAGAAACTGAAAAACTTTGAACCAAGGTCGGCGGCAATAGGAACTGCAGGCAACCAAACACCCATCAAACTGCCGTGATGCTATTGCGATATTTACACATAACAGCAACTATAAAAAGAGTTGCTCTATTATATGGTAGTTTTCCGTTGCTTTCCACAAAAGGGTGCCTTGTATAGAGAGTGTGTAGTATATGTGTCTTGTTTCTGGACACAGTTGACCACGCCGCGGATAGAGTCGTTAATTGTAACCCATCGACTAATGGATTCACCCGACCGACCGAGTAGTGATGAGAATTGCTTTTTATAAATCCTAACCTCACTAGGATTCGAAACCGTGTTCTAGTGAGTGGGAGACTGACGCTCTTAGCAGTGCGCCACAAGGCTTGCTAAAAAACAAATAAAAGGTTCTATTATGTAGACAATATAGCAAAAAGCGTTCAAATAGAACTGCCTCTTTACATATTTAAAAGCAAAACATTTCTTTACCCTTAGCAATTTCAAATATATTAACGAGCAACTACTTTCTCTCTTTAAAAAGAGTTAAGTGTTTTTCTGATTCGATATCAACTGGCCATGATGGAAAGTTTGGTAAAACACGCATATGCGATAAGAATTGTAGACTCGGTAATCCGTAGTTATCGTAAATACAGAATGTTAAAAAATAACCGCTCTAGCGGGTTTTTCCACTGTAGAAACAGTTACGGTTTGTAGAAGTGTTTATAACGTCCAAGGTTAGCTCAAATGTATTATTTATAACAAACCTTCTTTAAGGGCATGGAAATTAAGTTATATCTCATTATAAAGGTCTTCTCGAAGAATGTACCACCTATAAAAAAATATGTTGTTGTAGAACGGAGAAATCAAAAAATCATATTTTGTATGGAAGTAAATTTTCAAACATTCTTTTTACTAGAATATACTACTTCTAGCTTTGGTGTCATTCAATGTGGAGTTGAACAATGATAAACACACCTGTTGCTTGTTTTTCAGTCGGATATCTTTTGTCTCATTTTCACGCACTCTTGCGACTGAATCTGTGTTTCCATATCCGGTTTTGGAGTCATCTTCAACATCCTCATGTCCATCCGTGATATCGCCGTTCAAATTTCTGTTGTATTTTTTCCTAATTTACAACAGAAGTTAATGATACTGCGAACAAACTAATAACTGTTCGATCTTTGCTTGGCCACCTGCTATTGATATAATTGTAAACTACAATATATTGCTCTCCTTTTGGTTTAATTTAACAGTTTTTCAGCAGGTGTCAAAATATTTTCATTTTTTCAAGCATCTGTACTTTTATTTCATGCTGAGCTTCCATAAATATGCAAAGTTTGTTCAAAAGGCATGTTTTAAATGTCTTATCTTCACGTAATTTACCATTTTTACAACTTGCCGGTAGTGTTTCTGAAACTAGTGATTTTCTGTGAAAAAAACAGTGATTCAATCGAAAATGCCAGTTGTATTGATCAAAATAGACAATAGTGAGACTTACCACTTCCAGCGTGATATTCCTAAGAAGATTATTTCTTTTTCACAGGTTAATACATTAATACCTAGTTTTAAAGGATCTCAGCAGTATGAACACATACAGAATGCTAACATGATTTCATGAATTTCTTTTTGTTTTGATATTTGTTAATATATTTTTGTAAACTCCGATCAAGAAATGTGTGTAGTTCTTAGTTGCAATCTGTTGATTACAGAAAGATAACATAATTAAATCTTGACTAGTTGTAACAAGT
Source organism: Limonius californicus (assembly GCA_014611495.1). Classification (NCBI taxonomy): domain Eukaryota; kingdom Metazoa; phylum Arthropoda; class Insecta; order Coleoptera; family Elateridae; genus Limonius; species Limonius californicus. Next base: position 28,961 of record JABXWE010004392.1, on the reverse strand, counting down.
TCACGGAACACTAGTTAAGAACCACTGCCTTATAGTATACAGCTCTACTCTGTACTTTCTCTATTGTAACATCTGGTGTTTTTGTATTCCAAGACATTATATTTCATTGGTAGTAACTTTCTTCATTTGTTTATTTTCCTTTTTTGCCATAGTCTTTATCGTTTATCTGTCTTGTTCCAGAACAATTGACAGATTCTTTGAACATTTTAAAATTTACATCTATGATCTGTTGTTAGTTTTGCCAAAGATGTCCCTCTTCCTTTCTCAACCAAGATTGGGACCAACTACAACGGCGTTTAACAAGTAATTTAAAGAAAAACAACAGCTTACAACAAATAAGTAATATTGAAACAGTATTACTAGTATTTTTAAACTTACACATAGCGACGCTGTTACGTAATGTTTATGGAAGTGTTAATATTATAAAGTCAATGACTTCGTTGTCTATTTTGCTGACATTGGTGATGTAATTCTGGTTTGCTTGAAAGCTTTAAATAGGCGGTTAGCTATATTGCTTTATACGTAACAGTAAGAGTTAACTCTGCTATCACAAGAAATTGATACCACATAAATTGCATATGCAGTGGTATGAAAAAGTTGTGCATCACTCAAGAAAATAATTATTTTTTGAAGTTTAGCTACATTTTTGGCATAGGTCCAAAAGTCTTTTAAATATTTGATTTTAATGACCACATCGACAACTTATTTATCTCTTAATTAGGTATTTAGAACTCCATAGAAAACAGTTCAAGTAAGTTCTTGTCTAAAATCGATAATCAGTTATTCGCGCATTTTCTAATGAGATCATTAAAATTCATTTAACATGAAACTTAAAAGCATAATTAGGAAAAATACTTATTGTGTTATAAGTATATATATATTGTTGTGTAATAAGCTATTAAATAATTAATAATAATACAAACAAATATAATTTTGATTAATATACCTCGGCTAGCTTAAAATAAAATTTTTTATCTTGGTTACGCCCATAAAATGAATTATTAATAACAGCATACAAACATTTTAAATATCTCAGGGTTCTTAAATTCGTGGCCTCGCCCATTGACAGTTACAAAATATAATAATAAATTCCACACATATACAATACATTTAAATGAACTTATCTTTGTTTCCTCCGAAAATTTTGACTTCGGGTGTATATTCCAATGTTGATGTAGTACTGTGTACATCTAAACCTCCTAAATATGCAATGTCAGCGATTTCCCGCCAAATAACAGATGATTGCTTCTCTGTAGCTTCGATGACCTCTCTATTCAGATGACACCAAACGTTGATAAATTGCCCACAGTTCTAGTGAAACTCAATAAATATCCACGAAATAGTAAGTAACTTCCTTCTTTTAATGCATAAATAATAGCACTTTGCTTTTTACCAGGCTGTTATAACTTATATTCCATAAATTTGGAAATGAAAACACCGTTGACTGTTCATTTCAGGTAAGTTGAATTATTTAAAACAAATTAAACACTTTTTATTAATTATAGAAGAAATAAATTTTTATTATTCTGTTTTTCAAACTAATATAAACACTTGTAATTACAAACTTTCACAGAAATTTAATTAAATAAGGTTACATAACCTTCAAATAACTTTTATCAACATATAAAGGCACTGCCCCTAATTTGGGAAAATAGCTCTTAATACACTTCAAATTCAAAATCAGAGCTCACACGTAAAGCGTGCTTACCCTTTGAGCATTAAAACCAGACTAATTTCCAAAATAAGTCAAAATTTAAACTTTAGCGCATTCAAGAATAATAAATGTACCAATGAAATTACATACACATATCACTTCCATCTACAGCTGATTCTTAATTTTATAAAATGATTAATAATGAAGTTATTAAGAAAATTTTGAATAAACAAATATTAGATTTACAATCCTGATAAAATTACACAACTTTTAACACCAAAAACATCCAAATCTGAGATAAAAAATTTACATGTGCTAAATAATTAGATTTTACACAACATTTTACCAAAACACATCAAAAATACAATAAACATTAAGAACAAATAGTAACAAATATACAGAACCAAATTATACACCTTGTACATTTACAAAACATAGAAAAATAACCAATTAAAGAATTCTAACCTGCAAAATAAACCATAACTACACTTTTATGAAAAACTAATAAATAACTTCAGATTAACTAAATATACTCCTTCTAAACTTTCCTTTGCATACAATATAAAATAAATATAACCATAACATCAAAATGAAACATAAATAAATGTAATTACTCTCATAGTTACAAAATATAAATTCCTACTAATATAAAATCCAAGTTTCAGGGCTCCTTCACACCCCTACAACAACCAAAACAACTTTCCCCATCACACTACGATGTTTCAACTTCACTCACTAAAGAGTATCTCCTCTCAAGAACACTTTTATCATTTATGATACCAATACGAAGCACTTCCGAACATCAGCTGAAACCTTTTTATCTTATCAAGTATACATTAGTCAATATTTGTCAATATGATCTTATAAACAGCCTTCCTTACATTATAAACAAACTAATTATTAACAATTTCAGGTACAAACATCCTCCTATCATGAAAATAATATCCTTTTTAATATTCGTAAAGCATTACGAAGCCAAAAATCTCATGTTATCATAGTTATTTTATAAGACTAACATAGTTTAAGTTATTATTTATTATATTAACATTAATAATAGGTTAAATACCACAGCAATATATATATATATATATATAATATCTATATACTTGCAGGTACTATGGATTATTCAGTTCCATTTTGCATATCCTTAACAGTGGCAAAATGCCCCCTCCTATCCGAAAACTAGGGCTTCACCGCTTGAAATGGGCAAAGGCAAAGATTTTGCTGCTTCTTACGAATTAAAGTCATATTGTTCAGTTTATTACTATTTTATTATTTCCGAAGGTTAATTTATGGGAGGTGACTTTTTCGGAAGTCTATAAGGGAACGCTGTCATGCATGTTTAGTCTATATACCGTGGAAAACAGTTCTTAGAATCCTTTGTCTGCAGAATGACCCGTTAGTTCCACAGCCTTCAACCCCGTGACTCTCTCCACTAAGACGTTGCAAGTGATAATCCCGTACAGCAGTGGAGATTTTGTTCCTGAAGTTCCCGTATTCTTTGACTGGTTTAAAGTGCTGAACTTTTTTTTTTATGCAACGCAAAGCGACCTTCAGTCGCCAATTGCTATTAGTTATTACTCGTAAAGTGCAGAATTTTGTTCTAGAGTTTTTGCAACATATTTCGCAATATGGTGAAATATTCCAGCTGCTGGATACTTTCGTTTGTTTATTTCGTCAGTCAACTTTAGATCTCCTTTCGACCCAGTTGCTTGCTAAGACCTCAGCGCCGACGACAAATACAGCAAAATTCAGCCTAAACTTCTGCAGGGCAACACATGTGGGTTTGATCCGGAGTTGTCGGCCACGTCTTTGCTAAATTAAGATACCGTATCGCTTTTTTTTCTCGCCTGGGGGCAGAATATTTTTCGACTTGTGTCGGATTAAAAATATTAGCAGAAAGTTAGCTGTAATATAGACAATTTAGTGAAATTGTTCTTTCGACCTGTGTCGGATTACAGCCTTCAACCCCGTGACTCCCTTCACTAAGCCGTTGCAAGTGATAATCCCATACAGCGGCGGAGATTTTGTTCCTGAAGTTCCCGTTTTTTTCCGAAGAAAGCCTTGGCTGGTAAGGTTGCCACCGTCGTGATCCAGCCTTCAGGGGCGTGCCTGCGATTTTTGTCTGCTTCTTCAGGACCTACGAACACCCAAAATTGTGCCGCTCTCTATTCCCTATTTGAAGAAAACTAAGGTAAAAATTGTTATAGTGTTGTTGTGAAAACTTGTTCCGAGATTCATTTGACTAGTTTAAAGTGCTGGACCTTTTTGATGATAATGCTCCTTGCAACAGAGCAAAGGTTGTTCAATCTTTAATGTCGACCAATAAAGTTAAAAAACTAGACTGACCAGCACAATCCCCGTACTTAAATCCTATAGAAAACGTATAGCAGAGGATTTCTAACATTATTTCTAGCAAAAAGCCACAAAAAAGTGGATTAATCGAATCCCTAATTGATGCCTGGCATCGCTGCATTACGAAGGAAGAATTATAAAAAATTGGCGAATTGTATGCCAAAAAGGTGTGAACTAGTTATTAAATACAAAAGATGGCCTATTAAGTACTAAAATAGTTTTAAATTAATTAGTGTGTATTGTAATAAACGTTTAGGCGTAGAATACATTATTATATATAATGCACAATTTTTCTGTTTTTGAATAAATGTTATATAACGAACTCTTTCCGTTTTTTTAAGGATCAATATTTGGGCTATTATTATTAATAGTATTGTGTTTAAGTACCTGTACCATTTACAATGAAAAATATTTAAAAAATCGGTTTAAACTGCAAGTTATCTTATTTATGCAAAGGATGCAGAACTTTTTCACACCACAGTAAGTGAACAAACTCATAATACTATTGTGATCTTTTAGTTTTTCTTTACCATATATTATCAAAAATGTTGTTGATCTCTTATAAATTCAAAATTCCGATAAAAGAACTTCGTAACACATTGTGCAACCCAGCCACATATAATATTAACTATCTGTCCCCTTTGATTTAAGACGAGAATACACCAAAAATTAAAAAAAAATGATTATTTTAATTGCAGCTCTCTTATTAAGTGAAAAAACTTCAACCGTAACGAAACAAGTGTTATATACCTCTACGACCGATTTGAGTATGATAATATATTATTAAGACAGAAAAAACTATAGCAAAACTCCACATCTTCTAATTCATTTTTGATCCGATTTAATATTCAGTAAATGACCAGTTCGACTAGTTTTTCCTTCTCCTTCCAAGGAAACCTTGTCCTAAAAGGAGGCTTTTAATTTCTATTTAAATCTAACAGTCTAAAATGATTATAGGAAATTTTAAATGTTATTGGCCGAATAAACGGTTGACAAGGTTACTCACTTTAATTATCGTATGTAGAACGGTGATTAATTTTTCGGTTTAAAATATTGAAAGCCTTGATCAGCTTCCGGAGGTCGGACCCGCTGTTTCCGACTTGTTCTCCTAAAAAAGCAGACAACAATAGCCCGAAGCCCTCAACATCATTGTTGTAGCTATAATAACGTTAACCTCGATGTGTCAATTCAAATAAAATATAAAAAAGCTTGTTGGATACATTCGCGCCTCGCATCCGGAAAAATATTTTTTCAGGGATTTAATCGCAGTCTGATAAAAATCTTAGTTCCTTTTACTTGCCCATAATTATTAATCGTCGTCTTGATAAAAATGCAATTCTTGGAACGCAACAATAGCTTTTCGAAGTTGTTGCACTTGACCTAGTAGTTTTTACAACTCGCTGTCTTATATAAACTAATTAAATTACTTATTAGGAATTTTTGCACAGCCTTGGAATTTGAGGTTTTAATGCCAAGCAGCATACATATTCCTGTGAAATCATAAGTGCGTGCTTGAATTTGCTCTGAGGTTATGCTTACAGGGCGTTCCAGTTTCCATGCTATTTGCGATTCTGACGATAAACTGAGGTTGTCTGTTTTCAGAGTAAAGGTCAGATTTAAAAAATGATTCGCAGCGTGAAGACAATTACAAATTCGCAATCTGTACTGACTGATGTTGGAATCACATGCTGCAAAATTGCCATTTAAACCAACATCGATTTCGCAAAATTACATGAATGAATAAATATCTCTTTTGTATGCTATTAAATTAAATGCTCGTTTATTTAGCAATGTTAAGAAATTGAGTTGTTTTGTTGAATGCAGTAAAAATTTGCATAAAAATAAAAAAGTTCAACAATCAATTACTTTCGTATTAGCCTTTTCAGTGAAAAGGTTTCCAAAATTTGATAAATCAATTTGACTATATCCGAATGCAGCTGTTTTATTTGTAAACAGAAAGGAAAAAGTGGCAAATGAGTTGTTCATATTTCAAGACACTAAACCTGAAAATACGTGGTTTATAGAAACGCAATAGGCAGTTCTTGCAAACCATTGAACTTTGAAAGGAAAGCAATTCTTAGAAGCTGAAGTTGAAACCAATAATAAGTTTAAACTATCGATTATCTAACTGTCTTTGATATGTGACTATATCGTAATATTCCTTAAATACGACAGATCATTTATCTGACTAACCGCTTAAGTGACACTTAATCAAATGTTTAAATTTTAATTATAAAATTTATCTTTTAGGTTAGGTTTTCCAAGGTTAAACAGTCCATGAAGATATATGTGTGATGAGATTGACCATGGATTGCATCCGTTGGGTATTCAAATTGCATCTTCCAGTGCAAGCTGGCATGTTCAGGACCTTACATCATGATTGTGAAATACCTATCTACAGATAGAACAAACTGTTTCTCAAATATTTAAGTAGACATGCTAATCTCACTTACTTTACGTACTTTACCTAAACCTTCACTTCGCAAATGGTTACATTTACATGCTTTTGAAATAGGATAAAATTCTTATCCAAATAGAAACTAGTAGGTAAAATTGAATTGATATGCCATCTTCAAAACTAAAGTCCATTCACTCGAAATTGTCCGCTAAAAGATTAAGCAATTATACAACAAAGAAGGATATATCTGCGTAGACAACACAGAACAGGTCGGAAAGAGCTTATCGCTTACTATATTGCAATCTGCAGTACTCAACAAGTATTTTCCACACTGAATGTCTTTAAGCATTCACTTAAATTATTATACTTAGTTTCGCTACAACAAAGTTATTTTGGTTATTTTTATATTTTAATGCTAAGACGAATTTAACAATAAATAATTTGACGTGTCTAAAACAAGTTGAATAGTGCAATTATTATATAAATTGAGTTTTATATCAGCAATTTGGAAGTGGAGCATTAAGGAATTATAGGATTCAACTGTCCGTAGTTACGTTAATAAAATAGTTATAAATTATTCAATTAATAATGCGAGGAATATGATACGATGGGATTCATACTCTAGGAAAAAAGAGAACACTTAAAAAACTTAAAATTGTCAGTCCCTCACCATCACTTTCAGATAAACAATTTAAACTGTCTTCAGCAACATTATCGGTGTTGACAGTAAAAGTTAGGTGTTTAACCTCATCTATAAAGTGCGCACGATCGTAGATTCTTTTAATTAAGTTTTCTGTGTGATTTCCACATTTGTGGTGTTATTTCTTCAAGGGCACGTCGCCGTGTTTCCCTTATCTCATCATGTTTCCCCGTTATTCTACCCATGTTTCTGTGGTTCCGGTTTTTAATGCTTTTTTGCTATACCCTGTACCAATTCAATATAATTGAACTGCCAGTGATACCAAGGTAAGCGAAAAATTGGCATGATTAGCAGCAATTAATAGGGCAGCTTCTATCACATTCTTGCGAAATAGTATTTTTCTTTTTTTTAGTCAATTTATTATATCATCTTGTTTCCAAGTACCGGTGGGTTTGGTCGTTATTCTGGTGTAATAAGACGCATTGTCAGTAACCATTTTATAGAAGGTTTTTTAATATGAGAAGAACCCAAAAACGTATCTACCTAACTGTGAAACAGAAGAGACACAAAAATGTAAATAATTCTATTTTTTAAAATAAAATCCATCCATATCAACGCCTCAGAAAAAAATTCCTTTGGCTGACTAGCGAAGTAGTCATCGGCAGCCTGTTTCAGTTCGTTATCTGAGTAACATCTCGTCTTAAATATTCTTGAGTTTTATAAACAGATAAAAATTAGATGGTGCCATGTATGGGCTGTAAGGATGCTTTTCTGTTGCACATGATGACGTTTTTCACAAATGTCGTTTCTTAGATTTTTTAGAGTATTGGCATTAGTTTATCCGGTAAGTGTATCCCTTTTGGCTTGTATTCGATCAACAATATTCCCTCCATGTCCCAGAAAATTGTGGCCATTATCTTCCCAGCAGAAGGTGCCCATTGCATGGATTATTGTTACGTCTCAGGATCCCAGTAATGAACTCAAGTTTCGTCACCAGCCACTATTCGTGATAGAAACTCTGAATCTTTCTCTAAAATAGACAAATGTTGGACGCAAATTTGTTGGCGATGCAATTTTTGTTCCGGAGCCTTGTAATTCACCGTTCTCACACCTTACTCAAACCCAATTTATCGTGTAAAATAGTAATTACGCTTCCCTCAGAAATTCCTAACTCTGAAGATACAGTTGTAACTTTCAAAAGTCGATCCTACAGGATATAGCTTCAACTTTCTGGCACATTTTTTTATTAGTCGCATCTGAAGCACTGATGGATCTTGAGTCATCTTGAACGGATTCTCTTCCCCAACGCAATTGGTTACAGCAAATTTTAACCATGTTATAAGACGTAGCTTTTATCCGTAGACCGCCATCATCCTATTGGATAGTTTTTGGTCCGTTTCTTTTTTTCAAGAATTTAATTACACTTCGGTGTTCAAATTTCACTACATCCATTTTTGATACAACTGAACACAATTTTCCTGGTTTTTCCTATCTTTACATTCACATTACTGGCTGAAGAGGGGCTTAGGGTTTCGGTGCGGAACCCAACTGACCTCTGTAACTGCCCTACGTTCATTTTTCTTCCTTTCTATTTTACACATCTGAGATTAATATTCTCGTGCAGGGAATTTAACGCCACATTTTGTGGTATACATGTGGTATGTTAAAACCTTTTTTTTGTTCTGTTGCATTCCACAGTTCCTTACATTTATAATGCATATAATGTTTTTTCGTTCTTCGAAAATTTTGATTATTTATACGTAACACAAGGTGCAAGGTATCCGTCCTTTTTTGCTGTACCGCCAATAATGACACAGGTCTGCACATTTTCATTCATCATTTTTCAAAAAGAAAAGTGCAACAAAACCACATGTGCGAAAACAATGGTAAAGTAAGAGCAAATTGCTCAGTCCAAATACCATATCAACTAATATATTCTAACGAGGGAAAACTAGAATACTAAACATTTATAAAGTAACGAATAACATCATGTAAATTTATATATTCGTCTACAATGCCAAACAGTTTAATAAACTAATCTAAGCATAAAAATAATTTTACCTGACAGCGTTTTGGAAGAAAAGGGCGGACGACAGAAACAAATGGAGGGAACTCGGGGAGGCCTACATCCAAAAATGGATTGCAGAAGGCTGAAAAAAAGAAGAAGAAGCGTTTTCTTTGATCAATTTGAATTTAACTATAATAGCCTATGGATTTATTTGATATCAATATCGTAAAGATCGATCCAGACGCAACGACTTATCGCACAATAAAACGGTCATGCAACTCGTTCGAAAAATCGTCTGCTTTGCAGTTTATCCACACAGTTCCATCTTATCGTCCAAAGGTCGTTAAAACTTCCAGTTCCGCAACGATTATCATGGAGAAAGCACTCCTATGGTCAAATCTACGAGGTTGCATTGAAAGAAAAACTCAAAATAAATGAAAAAATCTAAGATTAAGATTACCCAGAACTTGAAAAATTTCGAATTTACATATAAATTGAAATAAAAGACCAAGCTTAATTAAAAACACTTAGGCTCTGCCTGCTTGCCACAACAAAAACAAAGAACTTTGGAATAAACTGAATGACAAGACGTCAGGCTCGTCCACCTCCACATACCAAGTCTTGTCGTATCAATTCTCGGAAATGGTTCGTGAAACCTCAGTCTTTCGACTTACCGTACCTCATTCCGTTTATGCAAAACTTACGTTCTTCGGTCTACACGCTCCATCTTACTTGATACGGTTAGTCTGATTCGAGAAGTCGTTCGATTAGTCGTTGTGACTGGACAGCCTTTAGGATGATTTAAAAATCTAACTGCAGTAAAATGATGTTTTCAGTTATTTAAACTGTAAATTGAAAATCGTTTACTTTTTATTAAAACAAATAAACGCGCAGAGCAAAATTAGATGAATGGAATAAATCAACTGATTCAAATACAATTTAAATGTGACCAAGATTTCTTAATTCTTTGTCTTACAGAAACCATGTAAGAAGATATATTTCTAAAAGAATATTCTGAACCCGTAGGCGGCAACTTTTAGTTGATTTGCAGGATAACGCCCCTGCTCACAAATTAAAAAAGTTGTGCCATAATTATATCTTCTGTATTTCCCAGAGCTCACTCACTCCACTTATGATCTATTCGCAAAATTAAAAATATTAATTGAGGGGTTCCCATTTTACCCAAACCAAGAAATTTATTGAAGTTGTTGAGGCTTGATGTGTGAAGCACGAAATAAAACCTTTCTATCAAGGATTACAGGCCTTCAGAAAGTAAAGTAACAAATGTATTAATTTGAAAGAAGATTGCAAACGATTGGGCACGATCATGTTTTAGAGAACAAATACTCTGTCCTTCTGAAATGCTATTTTGGAATACCAAGAACTGACATCACAATGTTCTGAACTGCCCCAAAATGCCTCTACTGCGCTAAAAACACCCCAGACTACTCCAAAAAAGAGGTAGGTATATTGCTCCCCACATGATTTGCAGAAGGTATGATATAACATTTCTGATTTCATAATTATTTTCTAGCTCACAATCATAGAATAATTAACGGTAAAATTGCTTTCTCCTACTAGCAAATGGTTTTACTATTGATCTTTTAATTTATTCGCAAAATGATAAATAGACCGTAGCTAAATTATAATTAATCGTGCTCCATGCACAATTAACTATAATTTAGTACTTGAAATTGAATAGTTGGTAACAACGATAATAATATTTTCATATACATAATATTTAAAAACTAAGGTCGTATCTTCTGAATCTTTGTTTAGATACGTAAAAATTTATGAAAATCAATATAGGTAAACTTTAAGTTCATATTACATTCCAAAAAATGGGCACCCACAAAAAATATTCTGAAGATTTATATCAATGTGCAAACATTATTATTTTATTTTAATACTATGCGCTTTTAAAAATTTAAATTTTAGTGACTTCGTACATACCTGTTTATACAGTAACATCAATGCAATTCTGTTTTCTATGTATAAAACACATAACAGTCATTAATTTAAAAATTAGAAGTTATGAGTCATACCTTTTAACGTAATACCATGCTCTGGTAATCTAAATACAAAATCAAGAAGATGATTTACAGATATTTTCCTTATTTCTTATGATTTACACAAAGATACATGACTGGAAATATGAAAATGCTGGAGCGAATTGTTTCGTTTAGCTTTTTATTCTCAAAGTGTTTTACAAGTGTTTGGCAACGTGTTTTTAGTCAACTCTAATCAAAAATCTATTCCTACATCCTACATAGATGGACCGGGAATGCCACGGATTTACCACAAGACTGCAACAGATTGCCAGTTTTAATGTTATATGCTATAAGTTGGAGCATAATTATTTTGTAAGCAAGTACAATGCACGCCACTTAATGTGATCACATTGGGGCTCGGGGGTTTTGATAACAATAACCGACTGATAATAATAAACGGAGAAACCATCTTCTGTTACGAGCCAATCGAGCTTTTCCGACGACCCGTAACCAGATAGATGGAAAAGGTCTACAGCTTAGCTCAGAGGAGTAGGGGGAGTTCGTGAAAATTGCTTATGGGAGAAAATCTTTAGTGGTGTACAGGGCGAGTGTGGGCGCCACCTTCCAAATCCAGCTGTTTGTAGGTCCTCGTGGAAGGTCAAGAAGCCAACAGCTTACGGGAATGGAACTTACCGTTATTGTGCCTCCTCCTATATATTTAAAGCTTGCAAAATTCTTACACAAACAAGTACAAAAGACACAATAAGAGGCAGTAAACTTTAAACACACATATAATTAAACGGTTAAAAATGACAATACAAGAAAATGACAAGTGATAACGCTATAAGTCTGGATTACATAATTTTAATCTTTGAACGTTCAGAAAAAAGACTCGCCGCCACTGGTGCAACGGGATTTACGTTTTGCATACAGCTACGTACCAGCAGTGACGCTGAAGTTCACAAAATAACAAAATATAATCTGGTAGTTTTATAATAAACCACTAACACCACATATGGCGACTGAAGGTCGTTTTTTTTGTTGGATTTACGTGAAGTTAAATTTGAAGTCTGCAAGTTAACGCGAGCAGAAAAAGGTTTCTTTATCACAACACAAAACTGGGTGTTTTTTTTACCTTGAATTCAGGTGGATGGCTTAAAACGAGGTAGGCACAATGTAGAGGCGATTTCCAGATGCAGGGCCAAAAAAAGAGAAAGAAGACAACGTTCTTCGGGTCAGCGTTGGGACGAGATGTAGCTGTTACGCCCCTGTAGAATGCCAAGTTGCTTTCAACGAGGTCGGTTAACGTTGAACGAAAGACGGGACTCTTCGAACGATGGTATAAAAATTATTAGCCGCAGAGGGACGGGAGCTGGTCTTCGGAATTAATCCGCTCAACGGCGATCGGTCAATTCACCAAGAATTGCCTTTACCGGTGTTGAATCCAGTGATTCCTTGCCGATGGTCTGTTTATACCCCTTGGTAAAACAGCGAGACGAAACACACATAACGGATACCCCTCGAAAAAAAAACCCAAAAGCCGCCCCTGCAGCACTTAACGTAATTACGGTCCCCGATTGATGGAGTTTTAGAGAACCGGAGTCATCAGAGATCGAAAATTGACTGCTTGAAAAACGCAACACGACCCCTCATTTCCCCAAAACTGTTGCACCATATTTCGACATGTGATGAAATGTTCTAGAATAAGGGACACGTCAGTTCTCGGAAGTGCTTGAGGTCACGCGCAAGAAAAACAAGAATCTGTAGTTTGGAGCCTACAAAAGGGAACTGTCAACATAACTTAAACTTCGAAAAACCAAACAAATAGCGAAACGGTGACCCAAAATAAGACTGCAATTAAAATAACGTTATTAATTCCTAAGAAGCGGCAAACAAATTAAGAAATTAATTCATATAAAGCGGCACATTTGAAACTAACATAACACTTCCCCATGCCAAAAATTGTTCTTTTTCTTTTTCGTTTTTTCCACTTTCTGGTGCATCAACGGGCCACCTACACATGCATCTTCTTCAAGGACATTAGTGAACTAGAGTTTCAATGCAGACTCCACTAGATCGTCTTTCCCAGTGCGGTTTCTTTTAGTATTTAAATTTTCATAATTTTCTTTGCGGCGTCCTCCATTTCAACATGTTTTTTTAACAGCACTGGCTAGGGAAATCTGCTTGCTTTTTTCGGTAACTTATCATCTGTTCTAAATTGTAATTTTTTCTTGTAATCTAAGATCACATCGCTTTTTTACGTCAGCCATTCTAAAGGGCTAGAATATAATAGCCGTTAGACAGTTAGCTGCTGCCAACCAGCCTGCAGGCTGTTAACTTAGGAAGAGAGAGAGCAAGAGAGCGATCCGGTACCAGTTTCGTTTGAAGAAACAAATGAAAAAGTTCATGTACACATGCTTGGTCGTGGACGAAAACAACCTTAGGAAAAATTGATAAGTTGCTAAACAAGTTGCAAGTTATGATTACTATAAACGATGTTTTTCCTATGTAGTCGTTAAACGTTCTGCTTTTGTGATTCCAATAAGCGGCATGCACTGTATTATATAAGTGTATACAGTACATTCAGATCAAGAATAAACATTTTTAAGGTTATGTTACTCTTAGCGTGCACGTGCTTTGCAATATAGATTACAGAAAAGTTATCGAAAATGTATTTAAAACATGTAATAACATTATCTTCTATAGTGTACTTAGTTAAAGAGGAAATAACCTTTTTAAAGGAGAAAATGCTGTGAAATCCGGAAAATGGAAAGAAAGACTTAGATATAGAGCTAATAATTATATGTGAATACGCACGGGTCAGTATTAAAATCAAGTTATATACAGGGTCTTTTTAAAAAGTACCAAAACATTCGCATCAAAAATGGTGAAAGGCATCGATTTTCAACAGGAGTGCCTTTTTTTTGTGTAAAAATGTTCAAATTTCCATAATTTCTACTGAAAGTTGATGAAAATTGAATACATAATCGGTTTTGGTATCAGCAGTTTATTCATTGTTCCAAAGTTTTTAATTCTTGCTCAAACGGTTTACAAGTTATTTCAAAACGGACCATCCGCGGTGATGCACCGTTGAAGAGCTCTTAGGAAGCATTTTTTGACCCATGTAGGAGCGAAGTTGTTTGTTTACTTTGAAGAAAGAATTCAACACCCGGTATGTTTTGGTACCTTTTATAAACACCCTGTACAACATTCAGCTAGGTAATACAAAGCCTGTAGTAATTAAAATAAAGGTTACTCTTAATATACTTAAGGTTACTTTAAACAAGTACGACGGTGTAATTTCGCCGAGGTGTTCATATTTCAGAAGTATAATATACCATCTATTAGTAGTTGCCCATTATAATATTTCAATAACTGACATGGGCTAATCATAGTCGAAACCACAACAAAATAAGATCAGGGTTTAGCACACGACAGCATTTATTCTATGAAACCTTACTAATAGGCTGTTTCCAAAGAAAGAAAAGTTTGAGTTACACACGGCATTAGGTAAATCGGGAATGGTGACACCTTGTCATTGACTGCCATTGAAGATATTTTATCTGCCAATATTTTAAAACTTTTTAGAAGAAATATATGCTATTGAAAAATTACTACAAAAAAAACAGTTCAAGGGCGCCTATATCGGAGTTCCTGATGGTGAACGGATTGAGCTTAATTCCCCTTTCTCCCAGGAGAGGAAATTTTAGGAATTAAGCTATGTGGGAGGGAATTAGAGCACGTAAGGATCACCAACTACGGAGCGTTAAACTACCGACAAAAGTGTATGACTCCGTTCCATAAATATTCCATCAACAGGAATGAAGCAAAACATAGAATTTACAAAATGAGAACCAGTTTTCTCTTTCGGTGAATTTGTCTAAACCTTGCTATTTCTAGTTCAATATTTTGACCCTGACTCTGCGAAGACACAAGTAAACATCGCAGAACCCATGTATAAGCATCCAATAAGTGGTTATATAAAAACTAAGCCAATAAATAAAACAAATTGGCATCGCGGAGGAAAATACTATTTAAGGGCCAGCAACTTTGGCAATATCTTGTCTCCACCTAAGTAAAAACATTCTTCTGAATCGCCTTTTAATATCCTGTGCTGTTTAATGTCCTCTCCGACTGGGCCGCTTATCGAAAACTGGCATATCCACATCTTGTTCTTCTTCTTTTGTTAGGGCTGCGGCTTGTTTCTTTGTGGTTTTCTTCAATCTGCCTCAGCCGATATTGATGTCCAACTACGTAGCCATAGTTTTGCTGGTGTTTAGCTTTAACATTTCTTGCTATTTTTGCTTTCTTCCGTCGTCCACTCTTTCAACGTGTGCATTTCAAAGTCTTTTTCTGTCTTCCCCATTCAGCTATATTGTCCACTAGTGTCGTCCATTAGTGTTAGTGGTTTGCCTGAAAATGGTCTCATTATTTTCATTTCCGTTGTTCTGGTAAGTCGTTTGGTTTTAACTGAATCAACTCTAGCTTCTATCTAGAATATTATGACTAGATTTATGCATGTTTTCTAGATTCTAAGTTTGCTTCTCACACTCATATGTTTGTTTCTCTAAAAGGTGTTTCAGAGACAACCCGAAACAGCAGCTCCTTTGTTGCTTTAGCCTATTACCTTTTCGTGCATATTTTGCACTACTAGTTTGCACCGTAACGACATGTTTGGAATGGTGAGGCATTTCGTTTTCCCTATCGATATGTTCATGTTGTAATTTTCTGCTGACATCAAAAAGGTAAGCAGCATGCGTTGCAAGTCATCTTCGCCTTTTGCTATTATGACCACGTCATCTGGGTAGAAAAACATTTTAATTTCGCGGTTTCTCAGTCTATTTCCTCTGCCTACTTGCTTCACCACTTTTGTGATAGCTGCCATCACTAGATCAAACTGAAATGAGCTTAATGTGTGGCCTGTCCACTAACCAGATGGTCCATCGATATAGCTGAGTCATTAGAAAAATATTGTAAAAGAATAGATAGGGACTTACAGGACTGAAAGGACAGGAAAATTAAGGAGGAGGGCTACATTAAAGGATGGAAAATAAGAAAACATATTACTGTGAAGCACTTCACTATGTTCTATAAATATTCTTGCTGATAATGCTTATAGAAAATATGTGTACTAACGTACATTGCAATTCCATTCGGTTCAACATCAACAACACTTTGATATTTCTGTGTTTAGAACTATTAGAAAAGCTTTCAGTTTAACGATGTTTTTCCAAATTTCAAGTCACCGCCGTATACACCTCTGTACAGTCAAAGTTAATGCGACAGTTTCTAAAAGGAGAAAAAGACAGTTGACAAGTAAACTAAATTCATATTTTGGTTGGTATAGCGTCGATTAGATGTTTGTCCAATATTTGATAATGGGTATACTCCACATTATTAGAATGTTACCGATTGTTCTTTTGCTAATATTAAAGCAAATAATCAAGCCGCGGTAAGGCAAATTTACTCTTAATTTCATTAGTATCAGAAGTAGATGATCTTTCCTTAAACCTTCTCTACGTTGTACTGCAAATAAAATTTAATATGTCTGTAATTCCTGTATAACACAATACAACGCTTCATATTTTAGGAGAGCTGTAAAACTTTCCAGTTGCCTATCCAACAACTTTTTTCTTGTTTAAAAAATTATTTTCTGCTTCAACAACTAGATCCCCTGTACTAAGTACTAACCAGGTACGTGAATATCAGCTGTAACCGCTGATGTTGAAGCTGCAGCTTGTTGCGGTTTTCGTACTAGAAAATAAAAGAATGTTAATTTAAAAAATGTTCTTCGGATGTCAAGAACTCAAACCATTTGTTACTATTGCGAGTGCAAATTATTGACCCAAATTTTCAAAAGATTTGAAAATGTTAACTATATACTCAATAGTATCTACTCGGTTCTCGATCCGCTCTCTTGAAAATACTAAATTCACAATACGGAATTACTGTATCCCCTTTTCTATTTGTTCGATTTTTGCGGTAAATTGTAAATTCACTAATTTTCTGCTCGATGTTTGCAGTAATTGAATTGCAGCAAAATGTTTCCCTAGCAGCAACTAACAGAAATGCAAGTAGCAATAAAGAAGGGAAATGAACAGAAATTTGCTTCAGGTGTACAGTTGAAACAAAAACCCCAACATCAAGAAAAATAATACTACACTGATGAAGAACTCATTAGACAAACGCAACGGGTGACAAAGGAAAGAAAAAGAACAGAAAAATGACTACATCGCCGGAAACGTCACCACAATAGCAAGAAGCCAAACAGTCACAAAAAAACCCAGTCAAAATACCGAAGCCGTCGCCAATTATTTTGAGCCAAATTTAAGATTATGATGCATTACAACAAGAACTAAAGTCAGAAAAGTTTACATTTCAAGCACTTATGATGAATAAAAGGCAGCTGAAAATAAACGTACAAAGCGCAGAAAAACATAGACGACTAATAAACTTATTAAATGAGAAAAAGCTCTTTTGGACTTCGACGAAAATGAACAAACAAGAAACATAAAAGACACGATGATAAAACTACACACGTCATGCGACCCAGAAAATATAGTAGAAAATGTATGTAATGAAAGATGCAAAATAATAGAAGCCGTTAATATTCTGCAAAGAAAAGATAAGAAACCCCTTCCGCTATTTAAGCTAAGCTTCAGAAACGACGAAGATTTAAAAAAATATATACCGTATAAAAAGGATATTAGGCATGAAGGTTGATATAGAACATCTAAGAAAATCAAAACCTGCCTTTCAATGCAAAAAATCCCAAACTTATGGACACACCCAAAGTTTTTGTAACACACCACACAAAAGAATGCAAAATGAATGAAAACAGCAAACCAAAATGTGCCAACTCCGGCGAAGCCCACTCAGCCAGCTACAAAGGATGCAAAGTAGCCAAAAGCACGCAAAAGATAAAAAACGAAGGAACTAAAACCAACCAAAAAACATAAAAGAAAGATAGACAATAGACCACTGTCTAGATGGGACCCCAAAACATTCCTAGCACTACCAAATATTAAAGAAAAGGTAGAAAGTTAACAGCAGTTTCGGCAAACCAGCTACTACAAGGTCTAATGTCAAAACTTGAACAACAGGAAAAAAGTTCAAGCAGCAAGAAAAAAGTCTAAAATCAATCTTTGGGATATTAATAAAACTTGAAGGAAATAAAAACAAAGCTACTGCTTCAAAGAAAAAATAACGGGTACAGAAGACAATAGGATAGCTGCCCTGAATGCCAATGGTATTATGCCATATCAAACCGAGCTACAAGTATTCCTGAAAATGCAACAAATAAATATGTTTCATATCAGAGGCACGTCTTACGAAACAAAACTATATAAAATTTAAAGGATATAAAATCTAACACAGTATAAATCCATAAAACAATGCTAGAGGAGGACGCGCGGTAGTAATAAAAGAAAACATAACACACTACGACGAAAGCAAATACGAAGCGGAAGAGATACAAGCTACAGTTGTAACTGTCAAAACGGGAAGACAAAGATTACAGTTACAGTTATCTTCAACTTCCCAAGGTATAATATGAAAAAAAGACTATGCCAAAGACTGTTACAAAGTTTAGGAGAACGATTTATCGTTGGAGGAGACTTCGAAATACAGCTAAGTATTAGAAAAATGTATTGGCTGCTAGGAAGAAACTCACAACTTTCAATAAATATCAAGTGACAACCAAGATTTAATAAAACCAGTAGGTGGAAATATGGCTGCAAATTTGGGGCTGCGTCAGCAAAACTAACATCAATCAAATTCAAAATTTCCAGTGTGCTGAGAAGTATCGGTGCTGCGCGCTGGTATTCTAGAAAGAATTATATCCACAGATACCTAGGGATAAAAGCCATGACAGAAGAAATAAAAAGCTTTACCCAGAGGCACGAGATCAGGCCTCATGACCACGTACATATTTAGTGAGAAGGCTCAAGAAGACAGAACCATGTGAGCTAGTTTAAAGGGTCGTCAAAGTGTCAGTGAAATGAGCAGAGTAGTAACACACGAGAAAAGTGTTGCAAAATAGAACTGATAGGATATTAGTGGGTGAATTCTTAACATAGCCATTTAATTAGATAAAAATTGCTGGACTTTTAGACTATTTGTAATGTGACTTCATAATGCAGAGAGGAACGAAATATATTACCATTATTGCTTCAAATTAAATTTGCTGTACTATTTTATCAATTACAATCACGATAATTTATAAAAAATATAAGAGAGGATGTATGAAAACATGCGGCAATTGAAAACCTAACCTGAAATATACCTATTAACGGTTATAAAATATTTTAGATAGTCATCTCTTCTAAAATCTATGGACTTCACTGTTTTGTATTAAAAAATAGGAATCTCCATAAAACATCAACATGTTTTTAAAATTTTATTTTTACTCTTTGTAATGCTATACATAGTAAAGTTGTTGTAATAACTATCTTATACCCTTATAATATACAGGGTGATTCAAAAGGTGTGGTCCAAACTTAAGGGTGTGATGTGGGATGCTACACGAAGCACAAAATGTTAATAAAGCCATGTCTTATTTTAAAGCGGTATCTAGTTACAGAGGATTTCTTTGTTTTTATCATTGTTCTGTTAAATCAAGTGGTAATAGAAAATAAGTCAAACAAATGCTAATTTGTTATGACAGAAGGTGTTTCAAGCTTAAATTATTGTTGTTTTCTAAGTGTGGTAATGATGGAGCCTTTTTCTGCACGTGAATATTTAGAAATGCTCGTGCAGCTGTGGTAGAATATCGGAGAAGGTATCCTCAGCGGCGACAGCCTGACCACCGAACATTTGAACGGTTGCATCGACTGAATAATACCTAATTGCCCAGAAATTCTTCTAGTACTCGTTGATGGGTTTTGCCGGACTGCGCCAATAATGTCAGCACTATTGACCATATTATTTCTTCCAATATGATGAGGTGGTGTAACCGTACCTGTTTCACACAAATTTCGGTGGAACCGTTCAAATGTTCGGTGGTCAGCCTGTCGCCGGTGAGGATACCTTCTCCCATATTGTACCACAGCTGCATGAGCATTCCCGCTGCAATAGCCATATAAAAAATGCATATTCAATTGCAGGAAAAGCCTCCACCATTACCACACTTAGAAAACAACAATCATTCAAACTTGAAACATCTTCTGTCATAACAAATTAGCATTTGTTTGACTTATTTCCTATTACGACTTGATTTAACAGAACAATGACGAAAACAAAGAAATCCTCTGTAACTAGATACCGCTTTAAAATAAGACATGGGTTTATTAACATTTTGTGCTTCGTGTAGCATCCCACATCACAACCTTTAAGTTTGGACCACCGCTTTTGAATCACCCTGTATCTCTCTGGATACTAATGCGACCTGACCTAGTCAACATGTTTGGAAATGTCAAAAATCCCATCTTTCAAACATCGTCACTTTCCGTCTGTCTTAAGGAGGAATAGACTGTCTATGGCTTATCTTTCGGAAAATTTAGTTACATAAAAATCTATTTCAAAAAAATTTGTTGTTTGCTGTGTCACACCAGAAACTTATCAATACACCCCTTGTATGTAGTGAATAATAATAAATTTTGTTTTATCTGTTTCAAAACTTTACTCTGTATTTAAAAAGTTCTTGTCGCCTTATTTAAAACGAGCAGTATGCCAGTATATTCTGCGGTACTGTGGTTAAATTATTGTTCACTATTTTCTCGCCATTACTGAATCGTTTTTAGTAACGTTTCAAAAGCAGCTTCATAATCAGGTTGCAATATTGAAATCATCTTTTTCCTTGAAATTTTCAGGATTGTGACAGGCATATCATTGAAATTAGCGGTTTCTTAAGTTCACGGAATATCAAGGAGACAGACAGCTGTTGTTCTAGATCTTTCAGTTCTAATTGCATAATTGCTAGGGTTTGGCACTACCAGTGACATATCTTGTTTTATCAGGTTACACAATCTACGATACAACGATTCATTTTATAAAAGGCTTGTACGTATTATTTACTTTATTGCTTACGCATACTACGTGCTAAGTGAAACACACAAACGTTGCATAATTTCGCAGAACCGTACGCATTAACTCAAAAAAAATTAACAAACGTTTTATAGCAGCGCAGCAAACGTAGAAGTACATTTAAAGCAAAAGTCCATTAAATACACACAGTAAATATAAATCGTGTGAAGACCTCGACAAAGAGCTAATAATAATCGTACTCGTTCTGGGCAATTAGTCGATTATCAAGCATTTCCAGTGCCATGTTTGATTGTAATGGTAAATGTAAGAAATTAGCATATTATGTGCAAAATAATTATCTGTGCTTTTCTAAGCTGATTATTATTCACGCTATCGTGAAAACTGAAGGAATGGTTTCTAAACTTCAGATAAATATCTCATGATGTGTACAAGCAATTAGTTTGAGTTAATTGCACGTTTTTGCTGCGCAAATGCCCGTTTTAATGTCAAAGTAGCCTCTATTTTATAATGCATAATAAGAAACTTTTATGAGATAATGGCTATTATTGTATTACCTAGCGGGTAGATTGAATCAAAAGGGCCTTTTCTGACATTATTAACAAGCCAGTCGTTATACTAATGAGAGCTACATATTGTTGGAGAGATGAAATTCAAATATGATATGGAAAAATTGTATGATATTCTAGATATGCAGCTGCAACACCGCAGAAATATTTAGTTCTCTTCGTAATATCAAGAGATCCAAAAAAGCTGATCCTCAGCGGGCTGTGGAATGAAAAGTCACGTCTTTACTAGACTAAAGAAATGTTCATGATGTCAGATAAATTAGTTATCTTTTTTTGCTACGAATCTGACAGATTGTTAAAATGATTTTGTTACGGGCCAATCGAGCTTTTCCGACGACCCGTAACCAAATAGATGGAAAAAGACCTACAGCTTAGCTCAGAGGAGTAGGGGGAGTTCTCAATTTACAGTCTATGGTCTAATTTTACATTCTAGTCCATTGTTCTTCGTGTTTCCGGAAATTTCCACCATATTCGGGAGGATGCTAGATGGCACTGAAATAATCTGGAAAATCCACTTTGCTTTATACGTATAAGCAGCGGAGCGTGATGAGATTAGTCATCATTTCAAAATTGTGTGCTGTACTGCTGACTATGTGTTGAGTGCAAGAAATCGATAACAAACATTTAACGTTAGGTACGAGTTGTACCTGTTTTGTTAAAGCCTGATAAATTTTTGAAACGGTCTTTAGAACCTTTCGCCTCTAGCAGTGACAAGAATACAAAGAATAATATATTGAACAGCGATGAATATCTAAAATATGGTTTTACCATTACTTCCCAGAAACCTCAGTTCGTACTTTATGGAGAAATATTGTCAGAAGAAAGTATGAAGCCATCAAAGCTATTTCGATATTTACATCATATTACAACAACTCCCTTCACAAGTAGCAAGCCACTTTTACATCAGCAACCACCGATGAAAAAGCATTACTAGTTATCGAGTTACATTTCGCACTACAAAAACCAGTAATCCACATACAATTGATCTGATTTTACAAGCAACTTTTGAAATGGAGCAAATAATCATCGTTGTCTGACAAGCAATACCTCTCTTTAATAATACTATCCAAAACGAATAAGTTACATGGCAGAAGATATTCGAACGCAAGTTGTTGAAAACAATAAGAAGTACACATACTCACTATGGATAGACGAATACACCGATATTTCTAATTGTACTCAATTTAAAACATTTGGACATCGATCTGGTCATATAGTCAGATTAAAAAAGATGATTCCAAACCCTACATGATTACACTGTTTTTTTACATAGAGAAACTCCTGCATCAATTCTTTACCTTCTGATATGGATTGTGTTTTGAAAAATGTCATTAAAGTGGTAAATTCCATCAAGGCAAAAGCATTACACTCATACTTTTCGATAAATATTTGAAAACATGGGTTCTTTATACGCAAATCGTCTTTATCACACGGAAGTAAGATGGCCTTCGGGCGGTAACGTCTTGAAAAGAGTTTTCCTGTTAAAAGCGGAGCTTTTGATGTACCTAGAAGATAAGGAACCAGAATATGAGACCATATTTTCCAATTCCCTTTGGTTTCTTAAGCTGACTTTTCTTGCTGAAATTTTCGAACACTTAAACACTGTAATAGTATATTTCATTAGGAGTCTGGAAATAAGGATTTTTCCGTGCGCGCGTGACAAATTCTCGTGTGAGGCGAAGCCGAACACGGGAAGTCATGCAAGCACGGAAAAATCCAGTTCCGGACGTGTAATGAACGATACTTTTTATTATACTTATCTGAAAACAACGCAAAAAAGGATAAAAAGTAAATTTAGAACATTTTATTTTCAAAGTAATCATAATACATCGTAATAGTACCAAACATGATTAACATTTCCATAGCAACTATATATTTATTATCGGCATTGTTTTATTTTCTGTCAGTTTAATTCATGTTAGTTTTAAAAAATGTACTCGGAAGAAAATCCAGATATTCCTATGAACATATTAGAGCTAGCGGCACAAGCCAGTGCTGATTTGTTACCAGCAAAATCCAGGTCGGGATATGAACACGAGTATCAACTTTTTATGGAATGGCAATAATACAAATTGTACAATAAATGTTACTATTAATACCAACGATTCCTAAATATACTAATTATGTTGTTGTTGTTTTCAGAAAAGTGTTATAAATAAATAATTGTTTTTTCTTATAATTAATTTCAATTGTATTTTTTTATTTAGCGCACGGAAAAAAAACGGAGATCGGGAAAAATTTTCCGTGCGCTGTTCTGAAAATGCCACCTTTACGTCTTTGTAAAAACAGATGAAAACAAGGTGTTTTCAGATAAGTATAATAAAAATATCATTTTACAAGGCCGCGATGTTAACATAATAACAGGCACGGATAAAATAAACGGATTTATAAAGAAACTTGATTTCAGTTTAACTTCAGTTGCAAAAAAGAAATTAAATTCATTCCAGTGAGTTCCAAGAACTCATGGAAGACTTAGTTAAGGACGATAATATGATAAATTATGAGCACGTGTTTGCTGATATGCAAATTAGTTTGCACAGTTTGAAACAGCGGCTTATTGACTATTTCTTCAAAGAAATTCAAAACAGCTATGACAATCACAGATGGAACCTGTATCCTTCTTTCAACGATTCCGTTGAACAAGCTGAAATTTCGACAAACATGACAGGAAAAATTTGAAATTAAAATATCGTGTGATGGAATGTAGAAACTAGACTTCTTTTCCCAGAGCGTAGATCAATTTTGGATCAAAAGAATGCAAGAATACCCCGAGGTTGCGTACAAAACAATGACGTGTTTAGTGTCTACATCATATTTGTGCGAATTAAGTTTCTCGTCTAGGAATAGCATCAAAACGAAAGTAAGAAATCGCCTCGAACTTCAAAATAATATTATTGCGTGTGTATCGAACACAGAGTCCAGATGTGAAAAGCTAGTTTCTGAAAAACAGGATCATACATAGCATTGATGTTTTAATGTTTGAGTTTTTGCATTTACTGAAAATTTTGATATTTTAGGTTTGATTTATTTTCGTTTACTTTGTGAAAGGCAGAAATAAATGTCTTGAAAAGATATTTTGTTTTATTCTGGAAATCCTACCGCAACTCTCCTAACCCTACATCGCTATCCACACCTTGGGAACCACTGCAATAAACCATCATATAACTCGACAAGACGCAAAATGGGCTTGTGAATGCTAAACAAAGTTGTCAATAAAGTTGGGCATGTAAGACGAATGTCTAATTCAGAGCAATTATAATATTTACCCCAATTATCTGACACTTGTTAAATTTAAGCTTGGTTTCTGCGATAGTTTGTGGTCAAAACCATGCAACGCTTCTTTTTTAATATGTAATTTCAGCAAAAGTGGAAATGCGGAGGTGTTAGGCAGGCCACACACCAAAGAAACATGAAACCCGAAACTGAAACGAGAAACATCAAAGGTGTTTCATAAAATAACAACACGCTGTTTTAAATTTGAATCCGCACATCAGTGAATCATGAAATGCATTTCACTGATGGGCAGATTCAAATTTAAAACAGCCTGTTGGAATTTTATGAAACATGTTTCATGTTTCTTGTTTCACATTTCACGTTTCTTTGATGTGTTGCCTGCATTAGAGATGCCATATATCTGATAGTTTCTCAAACCTCTAAAATTTAAAAAGCTTGGATCATTTTTATGATTTCAAATACAACAAAGTATAACAAGATGATATCTGAGTACACTAGGGTAGACTATCATTGTAGAACACCATCCAAGACGAATGTGAAATTATAACGTTCGTTTGTATTTTCAATTTAATTTTTTAATGTTATTCAAAATTAATTTGGTAATATTTTACGTTCACTGTTTTAAAATTGGCATTTAAAGGTAATTATAGTAAACAATTAAAATTTAAGACATATTTATTGTGTT
This sequence comes from Limonius californicus, assembly GCA_014611495.1. NCBI lineage: Eukaryota > Metazoa > Arthropoda > Insecta > Coleoptera > Elateridae > Limonius > Limonius californicus. The sequence continues at coordinate 3,446 of JABXWE010004392.1, read as the reverse complement.
CAATTAATTTTTTAATTATGGCATTGCTTTATTCAATTCCATTTTGCGTTTGAGCCTGTACTTTTGAATTTGTTACATAGTCTCATTAAAACAGTAATTATGGTAAATTTTAGAATTTAGATAACACTGATTATTAATGTTTTTTGGATCATTCTGCACAACCGTAGTTGTTAACTTAACGTCAACTTCAAAATGTGTAAACTCGTCGTAATGTACATTATTAGCTCTTGTTAAATGTTGTCCACAAATTTATCTATAATTAGTAAGAAGGCTTTACCACTGTCATAGAGTATGACTCGTGAGCAAAAAGTTCCATAATTAGTTAATTTATGCATCTTATTGATTAGTATAAAAAAAAATGTAGCTTGTCGGACAAAAGACATTAGTTTAACAGCACCCTAGTATCGCTTTTCCTGTAAGGAAACATTCCTGAGGTTTGAACTTGAGGTTACAACAAAAATTAACAAAATACATGTTAAATTGAATATGCGAAATATAATATAACAGAAGAAAAATTAGAAGCCTAGATCGTATCTTATATATAAAGGGTGTCTCAGTAACAACTTGAATTTTGAATTAGAAAAAAAAACACAGTAATTAAATGAAACATTTCAAAATTTGTATTGGTTTGAACAGTGTAAATGTTGGCATTAAACATGAAACAAAATGTCAGTTAAATGGCCACCGCGGCTCCGTTGGCAGGTGCGTACCCTTTTGATGAAATTTTCGAAGACATTTTGGATTAAAGGCGGCTGAATTTCACGAATGTGGCATTCGATTTCTTCCTTGAGTTGTTGTATCGTCTCAGGGTGGTTCATATAGACCGTACTTTTCAAAAAACCCCAGAGGAAGAAGTCCAAAGGGGTTAAATCGCAACTTCTCGGCGGCCAGTTTTGGTCTCCAAAACGAGAAATGACACGACCCGGGAACTTCGTCTGTAATAAAGTCATTGTTTCGCGTGCGGTGTGGCAGGTAGCACCGTCCTGCTGAAACCACATGTCATGGATGTTCATTTCATTCAATTCCCTCCAGAAAAAATTTGACAACATGTCACGGTAGCGAACGCCGTTGACAGTTACGGAGACACCTTCACCATTTTCATAAAAGTACGGTCCGATGATTCCTCCTATCCACATGGCACACCAAACTGTCACTTTTTCAGGATGCATAGAACGTTCTTGTATGGCGTGTGGATTTTCTGAGCCCCAGATCCTTGAATTCTGCGTGTTGACGTAGCCGTTCAGGTAAAAGTGAGCCTCATCACTAAAGATAATTTTGGTATGAAATGCTTGCTGTTGTTCCAAGATCCAGTTGCTGAAATTTCTGCGCTGTCCATGGTCGGCCGGCTTCAGTTCTTGAGTCAGCTGAATTTTGTACGGGTGGAGGTGCAAATCCTTCGTCAAAATGCGTTGGAGAGTGCTGCGGTTGATGTGCAATTCCTGGGCGCGATGCCGGATGGAGGTGTTTGGTTGTTCTGCAAAACTGGTTCTTACGGCGGCAATGTTAAGAGCCGACCGTCCAGGACGAGTACGCACAAGGCTTCTCTCGTCTTTCACTGAAAAGGTCTGCTCAAATTTTTTAATTAAATTTTCAATAGCGGGCCGCGACGGACGATTATGCACTCCAAAATGGTCACGTAACCTGCGAATTGTCACTGTAAAATTTTCTCCGTATTTGTAGTGGGTCTTCACAATTAATAACCGTTCTTCTAAACTATAGCGCGGCATTTTCGTAAATGTCAAACTTTCCACGTAACAACCACCAAATATGGCGGGCTAAACTTTAAACAAATGAAAATGGCGCCCAATTCAAAATTCAAGTTGTTACTGAGACACCCATTATATATAATAAATGTCAATAGAGATATATGTATGTATAATATATATACATATTTGTAATTCGAAAAAGACTGCCAACTCCCAAGCAAAACTGAGGTAATAAAGAAAGAACAACTACTTTGAATGAAATGGTGAATATGAAGGAAAACGTGGAAAATTATATTATTTTACGAGGGCAGCCTTTTAAATTTTTACAGTAGCTAGGAAAGAAACAAATTTTTCTGGAACAAACTGTTTTATTGCTTTTCAAAATGTTCGCCTTTAAGATTTATACAGTTTCGCATGCGTTCAAACAAATTCTCTAACCATTTTTTCCACTCTGATGTTGGTATCTCAAAAATATGGGTTTTAAAGGCTTCAACAACTTCTTGAGGTGATGAAAATTGCTGTTCACGCATTTTTTGTTTGACATTCAGGAACACAAAGAAGTCGTTCAGTCGATAGATCAGGTGAATACAGGCAGTGAATCATTAATTCGATGTGTTTCTCCTTGAAATAATCAATTGTTTGACGTGCTGCCTGAGAGTGGGCATTGAATGATGAAGAATGATGCGACGTTTTCAGTTGTTTTTGCTGATTTCGTCGATGATTTCTGGCAAACAAATTGTTGTATACCATTCAGCGTTAACTCTTTTTCGATCCTCTAGACTCTCTAGAGGAATGGTTGCCACATATCCAGTACAATCGAAGAAACAAGCGATAATTTTCTTGGAAGTATTTCGTGAACGACCAACTTTTCTGGGATTCGGTCATCTTAGAACACCCAAACAGTGGATTGTTGCTTAGTTTCTCGTTCATACGAATATATCCAGTTTCATCAGCTGTTATGATGTAGTATACGGATTTTGCAGTTCCTCGGTTGAATTTTTTGAGCATTTCCTTGCACCAATTAACACGAGCCTTTTTTTGATCATCGGTCAAATTATGCGGAATCCATGGGAAACAGATCTTTTTCACAGTTAAATATTCATGCAAAATCGAATGTACTGCAGTCTTCGATATGCCTAAGGATGCCTCTATCTTACTGTAAGTCACATGCTGCGCACAGCATCGTTGTTTTTTGGAATAACAACCGATTTTGGTCGACCTTCATGAAATTCATCACTGACGCACGACCACGACGAAATTCTGCCAACCAATTGTAAACAGTTTTTTCTGATGATGCTTCATTACGAAAAGTTTAACGAAGCGATTCTATGCAATGTTCTTGAGTTAAGGCTTTACTAAAATCCTCCTTCACGTGAATTTTCCTTTTTTCTTTTCATAAAATTGCCTTTTCTAAACGCTCACTACAAACAAACTACTCTCTCAATTTGTAAGCTGCCACTGTTTTCACAATAACAAATGTGTAATTTTACTAAAATAGTAATGACACATCTCAATAGCGCCACCTAGTGGTCGTTTGTTAAAACTTAAAAGTCTAACCTCGTATTACATTATTAAATAACAAAAAGTTACAATTAATAAATAGTATATTAAAGAACTAGTTTCATAAGGCCTTTTCTTAACGCACGAGTCCAAGTTCGAAAAACGAGACGCGAAGCGGCGAGTTTTTCAACGCACGAGTGCGACAAGTGGTCTTATGAAACGTGTTCTTTATACTATTTT
>JABXWE010004391.1:0-11001 GCA_014611495.1 Limonius californicus | reverse complement strand
AGTTAAACGATATTTTAATAATGCCAATAAAACATAAATTATACTTGAAATACGAATATGTGAACTAAAACTAAAATTATACGCTTTTCAAAATTGATAATTATGTGCTAACCCACGCAAATACTCAATTTCATTTCTGTTATTATAGTCCATCACTATTCTTTTAATCCGGTCATCAGCTAATCGATACTTTCTTAATTTCGCGGGTGGTTCATTTCCCGCAACTAGTTGCTCGTAGTAGGCATCTCGTCCTCTTTGTACCTTTTGTAATCCCAAGATTAACTTCCAAATGGTTGGATGGTCGACACCCAGTTCCGCTTGTAGTCGGCGGTGTGCAGCTTCCGCGTGATTATTGGTACGATCTTCATCTGTCAATACCCTATCGTACAAGTTCCAAACTTCTGGTGGAAACACAGGGGGGCGTCTTCCATTTCCGCGTCTGTTTAGGCGACCTATGTAAGTGTCCTCTAACCACTCCAGTAAGGGCAATAGTTCAGCTGAAAGTTCATTTGCCAACTCGTCGACATATCTATCTAAATCGTTGATAGGAACAAAGGCCAAGGAAATAACCATTTTGGCGTGTAAGGCAAAATCGGGGTCATTGTTGTAGAGTGCAGTATGACCCATTTCAGCCAAACGTTTCTTCATATTTTTCGCCAAGTGGAAAAAACACCCTTTTATGGTCACACCAGGAAAACAGTCTTGCATAGCAACAATGGCAGCTTGTTCAAAGTCACAGCTGATAGACAATGGATTCAAATTTGGCACTAAAGTCTTTATTGCCTCGAACATTTGCACGTATGTTCTGCGCTGCTTGTTAGGCAAGAGTGCATAAAATATAGGATGCACTCCTCCTAGTTTTTTTGCCATGACAACGTAAACTTGGGAAAACAATCTCGGCGAAATTGAAAAGGTTCCGTCGGCAAACCAATTTTGCGATAATTGTAGATGCTGCAGCCAAGTTTCGCGACCAAAAATTATAATTCGATTGTTATCCTGTGGTCCACTATCATGAAGCAAAAAGTTTTCATTCAGCCCTTGTTGAGGTTGATATAATTTGTAACGGTCTGGTAGTATTAATTCTTGCAGGGTAACAGGATCCAGAGGAGCGGCATGTATTTGATTTCTTTTTCGCCTGATTACTTTTCTTAAAGCGGAATTGTTGGGTAGAGCTGCTTGAGAAGCTTGCGATATATTAGCTAAGCACTCGTTGATTACTTGACTCGTGTTTTCGACGGTTTCTTCTGCGCGACGTTTGATTCTGGTGATAACAGCAGCAACTTCCACGTTTACAGCAGCAGCGCCGTGGGAATGTAAATTTAGTTGCTTTATCACTTCACCGTTTTTGGTATGGAGCCTTGCTTTGCAGCGTCCCATTTGCTCACACCGCCAAAACTTAACACTATTATCACTTTTACTCGCTTTATCAAAAACATATAAATGTCCATCGTAACGATACTTTTCCCTTGCTCGTTTGCTCAAAATTTGTTCTTCCATGTTGTAAATTAGCGCGAAATGATCAGAACGAACTGAATGCTATTTTGCAATAGGTACCCTTATATAGTTAACCACCTCATTATCCTAATATTATCCTGTCATGGAATACCTTCTAATTGCTGACAACAAATATCTTAAGTCTGGGGATTACGATAAGCATTTCTCTTTCTTCGAAAAATTTAAACCTGCACAACTAAATCACCACCACAACAATTTTAAGAATAATCTTTTGCTTTCACTACATTGTGTAAGTAGGTACTTAAGATCAACAATCAAGATAAGACCAGATGTACAAGAAAATAAAGTTTGCATACGTTTAGAGCAAGGAAGGAAAACATGCAAATGCATAGGAATCCAAAGCTTACTTATTACTACAACAGTTAAAAACATAATATTATTCATTCCTATGCACATCCACTGTATATAGTACCCTAACTTCGAATTAAAATTAAAAAACTTTAAAAAATTTGTTACGCCGGCGATGAAACGGCCGGCGATGAAACGGCCGGCGATGAAACGGCCGGCGATGAACTGGCGGCGATGAACCGGCGGCGATGAACTGGCGGCGCTGAAACGTCCTAGACCCATTTATTAGACATAAATGGTACAACTATGGATATGGAATTTGACAAGAAACAAAAACTACAATGAAAACAACGTACTAGGTTTTTAAAAATATAAAGTACATACTAATAAAAAATTATGTAATAGCTATTTGTTCACCTAGGCAAGAAAGTGCATCTGCTCCTCCCAACGCCTGGAGGAAAAGGTACTTTCTTCGAGAGGTGAATATATTACATAATCATATTAAGTGGATAAATTCTAACGAGTCACGGGTGCTATATAAAATTTTACCAACACCTTAAAATTCAAAATAAACATTGAATATGATTAATAATAATTTTTTTAATGGCATTTCTAAATTAAATTCCTTGGTAATTTTTGCATTATTGTGGTTAAGTATTTTCAATATTGAAAACATTATTATATCTACCACAAGGCACGTTTACTATTTGTTTATTGCCCACGTTGATTTATCGTTCTTTGAAGTCGTAAAATAAGGGTACGAAAACAGGTAGATAGTTCAACCCCTGAAATATAGTAGTAAGACAAGCTGTAGTGTTGGTTGCGTTATAGCCAAAAGAAAGGGGCAGATTTGAAATCTGCACTTGGGTTAGATCAGGCATTGGAGCTGAGATGGCGAGGCTGCAGGCATGTACCCTTCATTCAGCTTGTCAGCTGGCGTCTTGGCAGTCTATATTCTTCGGGTGAGAATCAGCGAGCTATTAGGGTTGCTATAGGGTCTATTATACCACAGATTTAGTACTATACAATCAGTTTTCAGATTAGCGAAACCAACGGAAAGAACCAATCGATAAGTGACAACCGACAATTGGCACTCGAAACAAATTACTGCAAATTTTTGAAATGTTTGCGCATATTAGTAAATTCCTTCCTAATTTGTCACAATTTTATGTTGTGTTACTCAATTTCATAAAGTTTATTTTACGTAAGTCGATATTAAAATAAGAAACCATAGAAAGTAAAATGTGTTGATTATTTGAGAGAGGAAAAGTGGCATAAAAAATATATCACCTCCCTTGTAATATGACAATTCGCCAACCTCCCGATTTAAGGATTAAGAATCCATCTATAATAATAACAGAAACACGAATAAATACAGTAATTAAGTGGTGCAATCGACTGCTGCAGTGGGAGGATTTTTTTGGAAACGAGGGAAGATCCTGGAGGATCACATAAGGTCCGTGCGTTACCGACCCCTTTTCTATACAAATCTAAATGCTCTTTAATATAAATCCTTGGAGGAGTAGTAAACTATAATGAATCCGATCGCAATGAGCAAGATCATACAAAGTCTTAAGGATAAAGAAAAACAAATATTATAAATAGGATGGGACCTAGATGGCACTCTTACAGGTTTGTCTTATTCGTGGGATAAATACATAATTCGGTCATTATACTTCTATATTTTGTCCGTTTAAATTTTTAATTATTACAAGTTGTTATACAAGGAAAAAATCTATAGATTAGTTACAGAGCATATTTATTATAGCTTTCGCATCAAATTCTATAATTGGATACTAAATATTTCATTAAAAATGCAGAAATATAATGTAAATGCTGTATAAGCTATGAAGTGATAGCATTCAGTGAGTTGATAATAAAATATCATTATGTATTTAAAGCCATAGATTTAGAAGTTATGGTTCAATATTGGAAAGTATCCAGTCTAAGTATTTTCTCACGTTGGTATGAACGTCTGGATATCCTAACCCACATTTTGCTCCGAAAGATACCATCCCTTCCAGGTGCCACTGGTTTCTATAAGAAAACATAAGAGGTCCTCCACTATCACCTGTACATTCAAGATCAGTGTTGTTCGCGAATGGAATCGTGCACAAGTGATATTCGTATATTTTTATATTGTCCTCTTCAAATTTTTCCTTGCAATCATTGTGCGATATTAATGTACTAAAAATTTTCTTCTTTACTTCTACGTCCGTACTGCTATTGACCTCTACACCCCATCCAGTTGCTAATAATGTATCTCCATTTTTGGCAGCAGTTCTGTCTGGAAAGGGAAGGCATATTGGCCGTATATAATCTAGAACAAACAGAAAAAAAAACAATATAGAAATTAATATGTAATGAAAGAGTATGTAAGGTGTTATTCTCCTCGACGAAAGCTCAGAATTTTTAGAAAAGCATTAGCTGAACAAAAATTAAAATATCAAAAATATTATGTTATATTGTATAAATAACTAGTAGAACTGAATTATCTAGGAATTAAAAATAGAAAGAAAGCCATCTGAAACCTTAAAACTAACAGCAGCATCCATAAAGAGTACAAAATCGATCACAAATAGGTTTTCTTCATTTCAATGAACCTAAAGTAAATATTATCTCTTCTTGAGCTGACGTTTCTCTACATTTGCATGTGGTAAACTTAATTAAATTTGTAAGATACAACAAGCTTATAGTGGAGGGGGTAAGTTTCACAGTAGACCAGTTAATGAAACCAACAGCAGTCAATAACAATGCAAGCGAAAGCAAAAAAGGAAGAACTGTGAGTGAACGCTCACCAGAAATGAAAGGGAAGGATAATGATGAGCAGACGCATAAGATGACAAAAAACTAGATACGGATAAGCTGGACGGATACCACGATGACGACCGTAATGTCAAACGGCAGAAGCAACAGAGAAAAAGAGCAGGTCGAACTAACAATAAGGCTACAAAAGTAAATGAACTAGATCTAAGAGCAATACAATACATAGGATGCTGGAATGTACGTACAATGTACGAGATTAGTAAAACATACCAAATAGTGAATGAAATGTATAAATATCAGTTAAGAATAATAGGTCTGTCGGAAACTAGATGGACAGGATGTGGGGAAGTAAAGTTAATAAAGGATGCCACAATCATTTACTCAGGAAGAAGGGAAGAAAACGCGAAACATGAAGAGGGACTGGCCTTGATAATGGACAATGAAGCAAGGAAAGCCCTCATAGAATGGCAAGGAATCTCCGAAAGAATTATATGGGCAAGATTCAAGGGGAGGTTCTTCAATGTGATTATTGTAACGGTCTACGCACCAACAAACACTACCACAAAAGAACATAAAGACGTATTTTACGACGAGCTACAAAAAGTATACGATAATGTAAGGAAAAAATATAAAAGAGACATAATAGTATATTATTATACAAGTTTCATAAGAGGGCCTATTGTAGCACGCGTGGGTTCGGGGCACGACGAGCGTAGCGAGGAGTGCTCCAATGGAACAAGTGCTACAATGCCCGTTATGAAACGAGTATAATATACTATTTTATCTACTTTGAGTTACTGATTATGTAGAAATTTAAAATTTCTGATATTAAAAATGTCGCATTACACAATCTAGGGATTTTTGGGCGTAACGTTGGCGAATTGTCAAGTGACATTTGACAGTCGCCATCTAACGGGCAATGTTAGTTCTGACATTTGAATAGTTTAAATTTGAAAAATTTAAATAACTTGAAAAATTGTTTAATTAATTCATTCAAAGTTAAGTTTAAATTATATTTGATTGTAGTAAATTTAATAAATACAGTTGAGAGTTTGTGGTTATGTATTCGACATCTGACGTTTGTCGGTTTATGACCAAAGTGAAAGTAAATGTCACCAATGTTAAAAACCAAATAGTTACCAAAGACAGCTTAATAATAGCCTCTATTATTAAACTGTTTTCGGTATCATTATGGACCTATTATTAGTTCAAAGTAGATAAAGTTCCTAATGGGTGATATCAATGCAATAATTGGGAAAGAAAATATTGGCAAAGAAGAAGTAATGGGCAAAGAAGGAGTGGGGAAAATGAAGGAAAATGGTGAACTGTTCGTAAATTTCTGCGCTACTAACAATCTAATTATAGGCCGTTGCCTATTTGATCACAAAGCGATCCATAAGGTAAACATGGACCTCTTCCGGAGGTAGATACGATAACCAGATAGACCATGTGGCAATAGAAAGGAAATTTAGAACTGTATTGATGGATGTAAGGGCTATGAGAGGTGCAGATATTGGATCAGACCATGCGTTATTTAGAGTAAAACTTCGAATTAAGTTAAAGAAAAACGACAGGAAAGAATGGAAAAGAATTAATTATAATACAAAGTGGCTTATGCAAGATTGTGAAATAAAGAAGCAATTCCAGGTGAAAATAAAAAATAAATATGAGAGCATACAAGATATAGAACAGATGCCAATCGAAAGGCTATGGGAAAGATATAAGGACATCATGAGGGAATCAACGAATGAAACGGTAGGCGTGTACAGGGAGAAAAGAAAGGAATGGATGTCAAAAGACACCTGGCCCAAAATAGAAGAAAGAAAAACCATTAAACAAAAAATACTAGCAGCAGATCGGAAAGACAAAGAAGAATTGGATAGAGTATATTGGGAGAAAGACAAACAGATAAAAAGAAGTGCAAGAAAAGACAAAAGAACATTCCAGGAAGAACTCCTAAATAAAGCAGAACAAGCAGCAAGTCTCAATGATATGAAAACGTTATACGAAATTACACGCAAGCTGTCAGGTAGGAAAAACTTCCCATCTACACAAATAACAGATAAAAAAGGTAAATTACTTACCAATGACTCAGATATTGTTAATAGATGGATTGAATATTTTAAAGAGATATATACAAACCAAGAAATAACCGCAGAGGATGTAAGAAGAGTAGACGCTGAAGCAGAAAACATTAAACTTAACATTGACATCTCAGAAATCACAGAAGCAGGGATAAGAAATGCTATCAAATTGTTAAAGAATGATAAAGCAGCAGGGCTAGATAATATACCGGGCGAATTAATTAAGAAGAAACAACTACTAACATACTGCACTGCTTATTAAACAAAATCTGGAGTGAAGAACAAATCCCGAAAGAATGGAATGAAGGATTAATTATAAAACTGGCAAAGAAAGGGGACAAGACGCAATGTGGCAATTGGAGAGCAATCACGCTACTAAATTCAACTAGTAAGATACTAACCAGGATAATATTACAAAGAATGAAAGATGAAGTTGACTGCCACTTACGTCCAAACCAAGCAGGATTCAGACCAGGCCGCTCGTGTATTGACCATATATGTACTCTCAGAATAATTATCGAAGAAAGCCTAGAATGGAATAAAGAACTACATCTATGTTTATAGATTTCAAAATGGCATTCGACAGGATAACCAGATTGCAGATGTGGAAGATATTAGAGGACTTTGGTATACCAGACAAGATAATAAGGATCATCAAATTACTTTACAAGGATTATGGGGCTAGACTACGACATAACCATACAATAACAGAAAAATTTACCGTTGAAACAGGAGTCAGACAAGGTTGCATCCTATCGCCACTTCTATTCCTTATTGTAACAGATTGGCTAATGAAGAAAACAATGAAAAACAAAAATGGACTACAATAGCGATTTCGACAGTTCGTGGAAGAGTTAGAATTTGCAGACGACGTATGTCTAATAAACGAGAAAATAGAAGATAGGCAGGCTTAACTGGAATCACTACAGACAACAGCGAATGAAATAGGGCTAAATATTAATTGGAATAAAACAAAAATTCTCAGTATAAATGGAAAGAATCAAAACATCATAGAAATAGAGAGCAAAACTGTGGATAATATTGATCAAATGATGTACTTAGGCAGTATAGTGTCAAAAAAAATGGCTATCAAAAAGACATTAAAAGCAGGATTAACAAGGCACGAGGGGCGTTTAATATGTTAAGGAACATATGGCTATCAAACCAAATAAACAGGCAAACGAAAATAAAGATATTTAACTCTAATGTGAAAAGCGTGTTGTTGTACGGGTGTGAGTCATGGTTAACAAATAGGATGCAAATGCAGGAAACTCAAACATTTGTCAACGGATGTCTGAGAAGAATTACAAATATCTACTGGCCCAATGTCATTTCAAATACTGATTTATGGACCCTCACACAACAAGAACCAATTGAAAGTACAATCAAGAAAATAAAATGGCAATAGATAGGTCACACATTACGGAAACCAAACGAGGACATTACAAGACAAGCACTAGATTACAACGTTAGAGGCAATAGAATTCCGGAGAGACCAAACAACACCTGGAAAAGATCGACAGAAAGACAAATCAAAGAACAAGGGAAAACATGGAATGAAATCAAAACGATCGCCCAAGATAAAATCAGATGGAAAGACCTTATTAAACAAATGTGATTATTAAACTAGGGTGATTAAGACAAATAAGCACGCAACTGTAAATCATAGTAATAAATTACAGATATAAACCCACTCAACCAAACATTACAGTGTATAAAGTTCAAGTGCGAAAGTTTAACGCAATAAGCAGTGCAAGGTTAGCTACCTGGTACTTATATAAACCAGCCATGGAAACGTCGCAAGACGCCCTTTGTTCCCTTGGAACCATAGGAAGGAAGAAGAAGAAGAAGAAGAAGAAGAAGAAACTTAAATAAACCGAGCTAAATACAATGCGCTCGTAAAATGTCCTCCCCCCTATTAACTTTTAAACGACTAGAAATTTCTTCACAAAATTTTGTGTGCTTTAATTGGAGGTTGAATGCTACTTTTTCACCCATATTTAAATTTTATAACTTTCAAAATGGCGACTAGGCGCCATTTTAAACTATTTTTTTATTTAAACGGCAATGTCGAGTGGAGTGACACCTCATTCGAAAGGTATTTTAATTATGCGTCTGATATCTGAGTTTCAGAAAAAATATTCATCCAGAAAAAATGACAGATGAGTCAAAATAACAAATTTATGGAGAAAGCTCAGAATTAAAGCAAAAAACGTATGCTTTCGAAACCTTCACCATTGAAGAATGTGGAAGAAGAAGAAGATTCTAAAACACAACAAAACTTATTTTATACAACAAAAACTAAATAGTAATACCATTGAATATTTTAAAATTTTAAAATATTCACTGGCAATACTATTTTATTACATACGTTTCCACAACGCCTCTAAGAAATTTGGTTACATTTTGTAATGTGTTAGAGGTGTCAGAAACCTACAAAATACTTTCTTAATCATGAACCAATCTCGTTTCTGAAATAGTCTGTTAATGTTTCACATCGCTTTCACTATAAAATAATTATTAATTTTTATCTTTAATTTCTAGATTATGTAACTCTAAGTTGCCACTTACACAATTATTGAATTATGTTTCCAATGTAAAAAATAAAGAAAAAGTAAAACAGTTTATTACCAGAGTAAGATATAGCTTTACTAAGTCTTATCAAAGCTATATCGTGAATTTTCTCCGTAGTTGTGTGGTCTGGATGTACTATTGTTTTCTCAATGGCAACGTCCAGAAGTGGTTCACTACATTCCTCTTCAAATGGCGGTTCTTGAACACAATCCGTTTCATTATGGATGTTATATTCACCAAGGTGAACTGTATCGCTATATTAGCAAGGAAGTGTATCATTAAACATATATAAATGCTGAAGAATTACTTACACTGTATAGCCCGCTATATGTTCTACACAATTTGCTACAGTTAAGACATATCTACGGTTGATTAACGCACCACCACAATATACAATTGTCTTGAAACTACCAGAAGTTGGAGGTAATAGCTTGATCCTCGCTAACCAAGGGAATTCAGTTATTTTTATCGAAACATCATTGTTTGTAGAAATATAATCATCCGCATGTTGGTATCCACAATAAATACTACTAGGTAAGAGACTCATTTTCGAAATATTTTTAGTTTTATCGGAGTTTGGATCTCCTTGTGAAGTGAAAGTCGACAAAGTACCACAGCACACCATAGGATCCGCTCCAGTGCCTCCACAATTAGATTTACGAAAAAATTCTATGGACGTTTTTTGTTGGCTAGCTAGAGCAGCAACAATAATCTGACATGAATACAGCGGGATGCATTGAGCGGTTTCGTTATTAGGGGTCAAGCATTGTTCTAAAATAGAATGCATAAAAAATCATAATTTGTAAATAAACCTGAAGATTACCTGTTATTGCTTGTGCTATAAATGCACAAAAAACAATACCAATTCCGTAAAACATCTCTACGTAGAACAATAAACATTAACTCCGATAGCTTGCGCTTATTTAATCGACGACACTGAAACAAACTGCGTTAACATTAATAAGTTATGAACTGGGAATACCAAATCATTTAAATTTATTGTTATTATTATTATCAATGATGTCATAGGTTATCCAAATTTATACAGTGCCGGTGGGGTTGTTTATTTGTAAGACATTTTGTTACTAAGAAATCACGAGAGCAATATAAATACTACCTACATCCAGGGCCGGCGTTAGTATGATTGGAGCGCTTCTGCAATTTACAAAATATCACCCTTCCTTATTATAAAATAAATTATTTTTATAAAACCTACCGGGGGAAAGAAAGCGAATACCGCGGAAATTAAGGAAAAAAGCTCAAAAGCTACTTTACTGAAAGAAAAGCATTCGCACTATTTACTGACACAGAAAGAACATAATTCGAAAACATAAAATACACTAAAAATTATTATTTGAATAGCAGCAATGAGATCAGGATACCAAGAGCAGCATACAATTACAAACCGATTGGCAGAAGAAGTCTGGGATGACGTAGGAACCGTTGGCTAACCGGAACAGCTCAAGGACCTATACCGTGAAGGAGACGACGACGACGACGATATATAAAATCCACTGTCTATTGCAAAATTAACCGAGCAAGTAATTAAAATTAAACAATAACAGTGAATCTTAAAAGTTAATGGTTTCCTTGTAGTCTAGTAAAATTAATTCAAAAATTGACCATACCTCAACATCCAAAAAAAAAAGTTCTACCCTGCATATCACTTTTAATTGAATAATAATATTTTGAATTTTCCATTTTTATAATAAATAAGCAATATATTTTGTTGTTAATCTTATTTATTCTTTTTATACATGAATTTTTCTTTTAA
>JABXWE010004390.1:0-10834 GCA_014611495.1 Limonius californicus | reverse complement strand
CATCGACTTGATTTGCTTTGTTGGATGAATTTGCTAAAAAAAATGTATTAATCAAATAAAAGATGCACAGAAAATAGCAGATAGGTGTCTATTAAATATGAATCAAAAGTTTTGATGACCGTTTATTAATTAATTGATGATATTTTTAATTTGCTTTTTACAATATTGTATAAATTGAGTTGCAAAAAAATATTTCCCTAAACCGAGATTTAAACCTGATTTTTATTGAGCATTACCATTTTGAAACAACTAACTTGCAAATTTCATTTTTAATATAAATATATAATTTACAAAAATCTAAGACGGTCCTGTCTTTCAACAATACTTTAGCGGCAAATTTTAAATAAAAAAAATTGAAATTTTCTTACCTTCAAATGCTTCCTCAAGTTTGACGATGTTGAAGCGTTTGTAGAGACGTACTTTTCTTTAATACACACTATACACTTTACTTTAAAAACAGAATTTTTCTTAAAATCTTTTTCCGAAATATAAAAAAACTCTTTTAAGTTATCCCATGGTAAATGATTCGTATCACCCATGGTATTTCAGCGGCACGTATTACTAACACAAAAAATAAAAACTAACACTAATTAGAAATAACAAATAACTAATTTTTTAATACCTAAATAGAGAGTTTTTATAATATATTTTAAAAACGGCTAATTAATTGCACTTATTATTTACACCTACGAATTAAACCCAAGTATTGTTTAAAAAAACAGTATACACAAACACCAAACCTGGAACTTCTGTAATCAACAGCAATACAAGTACTAAATGTTTACAAAGTTTAAACCTACAATCAACGTTACTTTTCAAGTTTTCTGCACCCCCCACATAATATTTCAATATTAAGAAGGAAGTAGTAATAATGTTGTTCTGAAAACAATTCCAAGAAATTTCAATTTGACCTGCTAAAATTTCCCTATTCCCAAATACGTCATTCATCTATGACCCTTTTCATTCTTATAGTAGGGTCCACGTAGCTTTAGAGGTTTAAAGTATTAAAATTAGGAAAATCTATCTGGCCATCGGTAAAGGGGAAGCAATAAGCATCCACTTTTAGTAATAACATTTCCAAACATTTAATCTGCCTTTTGCGGCAAATACTGAAAGTTAAAATTACATGTAAAAAAAGTATCTTTCAAAATAAGATAAGATACCTAAAAAAAAAGTATCGGAGATAAGATACAGTTACTATGTATAAAAATGTATCTTAAATAATGTAAGATACTACAAAAAGTATATCAATACTAGTATCTCGATACTTTAAGATAAGATACTACCCAAGTCTGCCATTTTCCATGTAATCGTTATAATTTTTGTATCATGTCAGTAAACTAAAAGAAGTTGAATTATATTTGTCTTGAAATTTACCACATCTTTTTTATTTTTGTGTATTTTTATCATTGTGTGCATGAGCTTTACATACAGGAGGAGGCGCAATAAAGGTGAGTCCGATACCCGTAAGCTGCTGGTTTCTCGGCCTTCCACGACAACTGGTAATCTGATGTGATTTGGCAGGTGGCGCCCGTTAATTTTGACCTACCCTGTATACAACTAGGAAGATTTCCCTCTCGTAAGCGGTTCTCCTCTTTGGTGCAACGGCTAAATTTCGTTGTACTATTGTTAAATGGTTTCTCTGCAGGGTTGTTTATTATTAAGAACACAAATGTAACAAACGACTAAAAAAACAATAAACAAAACAGATCTTAAGAAGACAGGAAATATTATTCAATCAAACGCGCAAACTCAACTTGACACTAATACGGTTAAACAATTGCAACTGGTTTCGATTGTTTTTTGTTTTTTAACATCAAATATTGCCGCTTGCTCTAATTATCAATAACAGACGACTATTAGCCGCCAAATACAAACTTATGTGCTTTATATTACAATACCGCTATTCATTTTTGAGTAGTTTTGTCAAATTTTAACCTAACCCTATCTTACTTTTTTGTATCTATCTATTGAATAATACTACTCTTTTCTATATGTTTCACTCTCCGATTCATCATCATATCCTCATCTAGAACATACAAGGACTGTAGCAATGAGTCTTTCTATTTAAACATATTGTATAATTTCTGAAGCTTTATATACAATTCAGTTACGTTGTCAATACTAAACATTTTTGACAAAACCCACTAGCTTGTTGCTAATAATAACTATAATCTTACTACATACAAAAATGATTAGATTTCATTACTCAAAGTTCAAAATCAAGCGGTATTTTCTACAAAGAAAGAGGAAAAACTGCCATTCCCTTTTGTTTTTCTGCTACTATCTGGGTTACTTCATATTCAGGTGCATTACAACACATCGTTATTGTTAAGAGCCTCCCAATCACGATAAGATATATCTATATAGACACAATGGAATACCTATCGTCGTTATCGATAGGTGGTAACTGAAGTGCAATAATTTTATTTATTTTTTGAGTTACGCTGAGCGAACGACGTTAAAAAACAGTGGATTTAAAGAGATCATGTGCAAGACCGAACGGTGAATGTGGAGAAAAAGGGCAGGAAAATTAGGTAAGGCACCTTCTTGTTTTGCGCGTAAATATTTAACTATAATTTAAATACGCCAGTAGGTACATGCAATTAACATAAATTCATCAAAATGTGGCATTTAGAATATTAAGGGATAACTGTAAACTTTCTTAGGATGAGTTTTGAACTGCTTACCCACGTTTCAGATAATCACCGTGTACAACAGTGTATTTATATCAACGCCCAAAACTGCAGCAGTTCACGCTACTCATGCGCTAAGTGGACGTCAGAATTTGTACTTAAACGTTGAAGATTTTATTTATAAAGCAAATGACTCACAAATATACGTTCAGTTTCGAATTTAAAAAAATACTTCTACCCATGACGGTTTTATAAAGAATATTTTAAAAAAATACATCAGTGTTTCTGCCTATATGGCGCAATCTAACAGTGTAAGAATGAATTATTAAATTAAAGTACCCAATATATTACCTATTAAGGAGAATTATGATATTCATAAATGGCACTTTTCATACACAACTGTACATTTTCTTGAAACTTGGACTGCTAGCTTTCCAAAACAATAAAGTTTGTCAAAGTTGCACAAGAAACAGTGCTTTTGCTGATTGCTTTCATTGCGGAAAATCGTTTTGTACTGGTTGTCGGATGTTCTTCAACTTTCGCCAAAATTGTTTGTTCCAATTGCACAACATTTGCTCTTTCCTTGGTTTCTTTCATTTTTACGCTTCGCGTCTCTCGAACACGTTGGAATACTCTTGCAGACATTTGGTGGTACCGTAAACGTCTGTCGGGATATTGTTCTCCATACGAACACCATGCTAACAACGAATTTCCATCGGCTAAATCATAAACAATAACCATATCTACTAACTCTTCCAGAGCATATGTAATCAGGGCAAAAAAACAAATAGGAAAAACGTCTAATTAAAATCCGTCCAACATCAGCGATTTTTAACCAAAATTGAGTGCTTAAGCCTCCTTAATGTGACGATCATGCAATTTACTTAAGTCGGTACATATCCTGTCGAAAAAATCAGTGTCTGAAATCTGAAACTATGCACTTACGAATATATGTTTAATAGGACTTTTTCGCTTATTTTTGGCTCAAGAACATCCTGGTGAAGTATTATTCAATCAAGGTGGTACACCCTGTATATAGTAAAGGATTTTTTTTCAAAAACCCGTTGGACGTACTCCACAAAGTTTAATAAAAAAAAATTATATCTTAGCCTAGCCACAAAATCATATTACGAGGACAGCATTTTAAGTTTTTATAAACGACCACTAGGTGGCGCTATTGAGATGTGTCATTACTATTTTCGTAAAATTTGACATTTGTTATTGTGAAAATAGTGGCAGTTTAGAAATTGACCAAGTAGTTTATTTACAGTGATCGTTTAAAAAAAGCAATTTTGTGAAAAAATTGAAATTTCACGTGAAGGCTTTTGTTGGATGATTTTTTACGATTTTACTAAACGCCTAACTCAACAATAATGCGCAGAATCGCTTCGTTCAACATTTGGTAATGAAGCACCATCAGAAAAGACTATTTACAATTGGTTTGCAGAATTTCGTCCTGGTCGTGCGTCCGTCAGTGATTAATTTCGTGAAGGTCGACCAAAATCAGATGTTATTCCAAAAAACATCGATGGCATGTGACTTACAGTGAGATAGAGGCACCCTTAGGCATATTGAATACTGCAGTACATTCGATTTTGCATGAATATTTAGCTGTGAAAAACATCTATTCCCGATGGATTCCGCAGAATTTGACCGAAGCTCAAAAAAGGCTCGTGTTAATCGGTATGAACCGGAAACTAAACAATAATCCATTGTTTGGGTGTTCTAAGATGAACCGAATCCTACAAAAATTGTTCGTTCACGAAGCACTTCCTAGAAAATGATCGCTTGTTTCTTCGGTTGTACTGGACATGTCGCAACCATTCCTTTAGGGGATCCAAGAACAGCTAACTCTGAATGGTATACAACAATTTGTTTGCCAGAAGTCATCAACGAAATGAGAAAAAACAACCGTAAAAGTCGCATCGTTCTTCATGACAATGCCAGCTCTCACACAGCATGACAGACAATTGATTATTTGAAGAAGAAAAACATCGAATTAACGTCTCATTGCCCGTATTCACCTGATTTATCGCCTAACGACTTCCTTGTGTTCCCGAATGTCAAATATAAAATGCGGGGACAGCGATTTTCATCACTTCAATAAGCTGTTGAAGCCTTCAAAAACCATGTTTTTGAGATACCAACTTCAGAGTGGATAAAATGTTTCGAGTATTGGTTTGAATGCAAGCAAACAGTTTGTTTTTTCTTTCCTAGTTTTTGTAAAAATTTAAAAGGCTGCCCTTGTACTCATGCTGTACATTAAACAAATAATTTTGCAGCACCTGGAATAAAAGCATTATAGAGACCCTACATTTTTTATACGGAGTATTTGTTTTATGGATTTACTTGCTTTTTACACTGAACACCCTTCCTGCTTTTCTTTTGGTGATTTATCAAAAAACATATCAGCAAATGTCTTTGGACTGCAACAGAGAACTTGAACAATCGAATAGATTATCATTACGAACCAATAATGTAATTACATTTATAAATATCGGTCATTCCTTATTTTATAATGTTTACCATTGACATTATAAAAAAGATGCGCTTAGTTACCTAATAACAAACTAAATATTACAGCATATTGCTATTTTACGTGGTGTAAGAAATCTATTTTGTAATTTATTCAAGTAATTCTGAAATCTTTTACGATTTATAACTGAGTAACTCCGAAACTATTAGGCATCCTAGTCCAATGTTTGAATGCATCATTGAAAAGAAATTCGAAATTCCATTTCTAGCGTTCGGTCTGATAGGTACATTTTGCGGAGCACCCGGTGGAAATAAAACTTTTGTTTAGGTTTAAATAAAGACGTTTTTATCATTAAAGAGAAATCGTCCTTTTTTTCTTTTGGATTTCTAGCTTGCTATTCTCCATCCTCCAGGTCTCTCATTTCCATTTCCTCATCTACTTTATCCTTCCATAACATTCGCGGTCTACCCTTCCTCCCATAGGGCTCTAATCTGTTAGCTTGCTATCCATCTGTTTCTATTTGTTCTTCTAACGTGTCTATACCAAGTCAATCTCTCTTCTTTGTTCTAATCCAGTGTGTCTTTTTGTACTCCCATTAATCTTTTTATTCCTTCATTTCTCACGCTGTCCAATCTTGTTAACTTGCAACTCCTTCTCCAGAATTTCATCTCTGTTGTATTGATCTTACTTTTGGTATTTTATTTATTATATCCAGTTTTTCGTTCCATATATTGTTATCTATACTTCGTACCATGGTATAGTATATTATGGTTTTTGTGTTTCTGGTAAGTTGCCTGTTCCACAGAACTGCATTTAGGTGTTTACTGCGATTTCTTGTTCGTCCTAATCTGTTCTTAATTTCCATTCCTCTTTTTCCGTTTTTTGATATTATAAAGCCTATCTACTAACACCTATCGGTCTCTTTTATTTCTTGGCCATCCTCTATATCTAATAAACTACCAAATAATTAGTTCCAAAATTTAGAATCGTGTCATTGTCACACGATTTTAAGCATGCATTTTTTGTTCTATTTTGTAATAATTTTCCTGCTAAGAGTGACTACATGGTTTTAAGTTTATGGTGACCAGATAATTTTATATTAATAATTACTACATGTAATGAACCTTACAGTAATGTCTTCGGACATATGAAAAAGATACAACGAATATTCAGTACCTATACATAAAATAAAAAGACAGTTACGCAGGTTTGAAGAAAAAGAAAAAATATAAAAATATCAATAAATTTAATTTGCATCATTTCCAAGGTTGCAATAACGAGCTTTAAATTTGTAATTCCCTGTAGAAGCTAATATAAATATGTTAATAACCGATATAAATGAATTTGTTACATGTAGCACGAAAAATTAATATTTTCGGATTAGTAGATACTTTTATAGCACGATAAAAGCCTAAATAACAAATTTATACAACAGTCTACAAGGTTGATGAAAATTTAAATATTAGAACAGCAGCCGTTGGTTTAGTTTCATATTACATTATATCTCGTTTTAGGTCCTCAAAATCGTATATTATTTATATATAATCGGCAATATCTCCTTTTCAATTGAAAATGGATCAGCTTGGGTAAGTACATTTTGTTTTTGGGTATTTATATAGTTTCTAACAATGTCTTATTCGTTTCAGTTCCAGTTATAATTTAAAGTAAGTAATTTTCAGCACTTTCAATCGTAGTTTAATAAAAATTTTCGGTAGGAACAAATTGGATTATCATTATTTCTTTCTTTTGCTAGAATAAACAAAATAATCCGATTTCGCATGATCTTAACATGCATATCATCACTTCGGTGATAACTTTTACAACTGATATAAAATGTAAGTGTTATGACGAAACAAACGTCTCGCTTACCTATACTGCTTAAAAAATTCTATTGTAGCGCTCAGGTGCGTTATATATTAAGTGATAAGCATTAACCACAGATTAAAGGCCTGAGTATCTCCCAGGGATTTATTAAGATTTACTCAGATCATTTGAAGTGTCTTACTCTGCGATAGAATCTCGATCTAGAATTTGCATATATTTATAGTTTTATGAAATGTTTCCATACTGGTGAGTAAATTACGTTTCTTGAAGTCCCAAGCAATAGTTTTATAACCAGTGAGTGACACGAAACTTTTATATTTTAGCAATAAAACTCTGAATATTTGCAAAGGAAACTATTTCGGTTTAATTAAGTAACACCTTATTATTTAGTGATTATAATTTTTAAAACAGCAGCAAAAAATGTGAAAGCAGTCTCTCATTTTCAAAGATTTTTATGTTGTTTCAGCATGAAATTAGGAATGTAAGATATGTTTAAATGTTACTGACGTATATTTCATTCTTGCCAATTATGGCATTAGTATCTGTAAATATTAAAAGTAAAGTTAATTTAGTATAGAATCGCCAGTGTGGGGTCCAGTGGTTAGAGCACTGGACTCCAGTGCGGAAGATCCCCAACTCGATGCCTAGCGGGCAGCCCACCCGGTCGCGTTAAATAATTGTGTACCTGCATTCGAATGAACAAGAGGTAATAATGCGGTTGCTAATGCGTGATGCCCACCACGTGTCGTAAATATGACATGCAACGACCTGGTGTGAGAGCAAAGATGCGGGATCTCTGAGCTTCATGTGGTGCAGAACCTGAGCATTACCGTTAATAGTATACAGTCGCTTTACGAGCCATATTACATAGGATGTATAAATTATACTCTACTAATGTAACGGTTTCAGCCTCGAGGAAAATGAGAAAGCCATATTGGAACAGCGAAAGCAAGAGGAGCAGTTTAACGAAATGATAATCAGCTGTCGGTCGCTTACGGCATATGAAAGTAGGAAATTTAAGACTCTCTTACCTCAAGTATGTATTGAAATATATAGAGTGTACTGGCGAAATAATCCAGTGACTTTATTTCAGATTCTTGCTGCAATTCTCTCGGGATCATTTCACATTGTCTTCGGAATCTCCTTAGCGTATTCCGCGATCCTGTTGCCGCAAATGAAGCAAGAAGCAGAAAACGACGCAAGTGCGATACAACTTACCGAGAATGGCAAGTCTTGGATTGGTAAGTGCTATTGTTAGTTTTTTAAAGTTAAACATTTAAATTCTTCTTCTTCGTAATTTAGGACGATGTCCTGTGTTTTTGTATTTTGCGTCTTACATGTTGTCTTGTGAGCCCGCTATCCAGCTGTCATACCATCTTTTTTGTGGCCTTCCAGGCGGTCTTTCTGTGTTTGGTTTTTGGATCATTACCCTCTTTGCTAATCTGTAGTTATCCATTCTTTCGACGTGATCTCGCCAGAATCGTCGGCTTGATCTGCTCCATCTATTATTATTATTATTATTAGATGTTAGGGCTTTGGCCTTTATATGCCTTCCGTCACTTCGACCCTTAGTGGTTCTTTTGTAACTTATGAGCCCTTTCTTTGTTAGAGAAGTTGTAGGCTGTTGATAAACCTTATAATGTCTCTGGACTTCGAGTCCCTTATTTCGTTAGGTGTCATGGTTGCCTTTCCGAAAATTTGTTGTCTGCGTCGACAGGCAGCATTGCATTCGCATAGAATATGTTCTGCCGTTTCCGCTGCCTCGTTACATAAGCGGCAGATTTGGTCCTCAGCGTTACCAATCTTAAAAAGATGGTATTTAGTGTTGTGTGGCCTGTTAGTAGGTCAATGATGGTTTTCAATTCCATCTTGCTGGGGGACAAAGCAAGTTTTGCTTTATTTTGCGAAACAGTGATAAACTGTTTTGCCCGACGTCTTGGAATATTCTGCCAGCATGAGGATTTCTGTTGTTCCTCCCTTAGTTTGGCCGCTTGTTTTATATGGCTTTTTTGTATTCCACAGCAAGGCTCAGGTCCAGTGAATGGCGTCGATGCTCCGCTTTTTGCGAGTTCGTCGGTCTTTTCGTTGCCTGGTACGCCATCATGCCCTGACACCCACCACAAGGTAACGTGGTTTCTGTTTGCCAGTTGTTTGAGGTTGTTCAGGCACTCCCAGACTAGTTTCGACTCACAAATGCGGGCCTTTAAAGCCTTTAGTGCTGCCTGGCTGTCGGAGAGGATGTCAATTGTTGCACCTTTATATCCCTTCCTTAGGTTTATCTTTGTGCAAAGGTTTATGGCATAAACCTCAGCCTGGAAGATGGTAGTTACGGCACCGAGGGGTTCGGAAATGCGGCAACCGGGTCCATAGACCCCGCTCCAGTTCTTCCTCCTTCCATCTTCGAACCATCCGTATACCACTGCAGGGATCCTTTCTTAAAGGAAGGTCCTCCCGATGACCACACTTCCCGGTCTGTGATGGTCACTCTAAAACTTTGGTCGAAGTTGTATTTTATTGGCATAAAATCCGATACGGTGTAGGCCGTTCGCTCTAAGTGAGTGAGACTTAGAATGCCTAAGTGGCCAGTCAGGTCTCCTGATTTGAATTTATTTGTCCTTGCAAGCGTGAGCGCA
Organism: Limonius californicus; assembly: GCA_014611495.1. Classification (NCBI taxonomy): domain Eukaryota; kingdom Metazoa; phylum Arthropoda; class Insecta; order Coleoptera; family Elateridae; genus Limonius; species Limonius californicus. The sequence goes on along the minus strand of JABXWE010004390.1, from coordinate 1,265 downwards.
TGTAGCATTGCCTCCTTTTCCACCTGAAGGTGTAAGGGCGTTAGTCCTAACATGGTCTCTATTGCTGCAGTTGGACAGGTGCTCATTGCACCTGTTATACTCAGACAGGCGAGACGTTGTATCTTCTCTAGCTGTAACTGAGTGGTGATCTGTTTTGTTTTTGGCCACCACACTACTGCTGCGTAGGTGACCATGGGTCTTATTATATCCACGTATGACCAATAGATCATTGCTGGTTTTAACCCCCAGTTTCTTCATACCAGCCTACGGTATGCTAGTGCTGCTAGAACTGCCTTCTTCTGCAGTTTATCAATGTGTGCGTTCCACGTCAGCTTCTGGTCTAGTGTAACTCCTAGGTATTTTACTTCATTACTGAAGTCTATAACCGCCCCTTCTAGCATGGGAGCTTTTAAGTTCAGCTTCCTACGTCTAGTAAAGGGTACGATTACTGTTTTCATTGAGTTTATGCTTAAGCCTTAATCTCGACACCAACTCTGGATGGTATCTAGAGTTTTCTGCATGCGTTGTGACACTACTGAGTCAAATTTTCCACGGACCACTACTACCGGGTCGTCGGCGTACCCCTGTATTTCGAAGCCGTCTTGTGTTAGTATGTTGAGGAGGTCGTCGACTACCACAGACCATAGGAGAGGCGACAGAACCCCACCTTGGAGGCAGCCTCTGGCAGCCGTAATGGTAACTGCTTTTTCCTCCCAGCTTTGTGTGATTTTTCTACTTCCAAGCATGGTTTTTATCCATTTGATGGTAGAAGGATCGAAGCCCTTCTCCGTGGCAGCTCTTTCTATTGATTCGAAGGAGGTGTTGTCAAAGGCACCCTCTATGTCTGCGAAAGCACGGAGAGGTATTTCTTTTGCCACGTACGTCTTCTCCAGCCCATTTACTAGACTATGGAAAGCCGTGGTAGTCGATTTTGCCTTTTGGTATGCATGTTGGTTGGGGTGAAGTGGTCGGTTTGGAAGTACTTCACTTCTTAGGTACTGGTCAGGTACCTTTTCCATTCCTTTTAGAAGGAAAGAGGTGAGGCTTATAGGTCTGTAGGCCTTGGGCTGGGTGTTAGAACGCCCACCTCCCTTAGTATAGTATAAACACTACATTAACGTCTCTCCACTTAAATAAAACGCAAAGAACCTTGTCTAACCCACGATTTAATCAACCAAAAGATTATATTAACGTTTTCGGTAACTCATTACCATCCTCAGATATAAACTAAAAATACAACAAGACAGAAGTTAGTCTAATAAATT
>JABXWE010004389.1:0-13277 GCA_014611495.1 Limonius californicus | reverse complement strand
GTCTTTGCATTTATGGAGAATTTAATTAGTAGGCCGACATTACATGATTAGATTTTGACAAATGTCGAAAAACAAATTTTCTACTTTTCATCACAATACCATGGCCTTGCACTGTTGTCAAATGTAGTATTTACGAAATTTATCATTTTTAACAGTACTTCCAGAAGAGCAACTAGAGCGTCAACTCAGTATTAATCTTGACATAATCAAGTGGCAGTCAGTCACTTATCGGCAGATACGTGCAACATTAAAGTTCTCGTTATTGTTTCCATGAAATTCTGTTTTAAAGATATGAACTTAAACACTCTCGTACAAGAAAACTAAGCTCCAAATACATACTTTTTTTTGAAGATTTGTATTAAGCATTCATAAAGGAAAAATTCTACCTGAAGCTTTTAAGGCATTTAAAGGACACCCTGTATATCACTGCCACTCTGGGTAGCAAAAATACTTGCATGCTGTTAAGCAACCGACTAATCCAGACGGTGCGTAAAAAATCATCAGGAATTGAATTTCCAGCTAAGCTCCGTAGATGATGTAAAAATTAGGAGGGGATACGGTCATCAATTTCTTCATGCTCCAATAGTTGCTTCATTTTCTGTTCCTACGATGTTGATAAGCGATTTATAAGTTCGGTTTTTATTTTTTCATCAAACTGACCTTCCAATTGAGGAAACCAAAGGGATAGTTTATTGGCACAGAACGGCGGTATTCGGACCCTGGTACGGTCAATTGTGGGACCCACGGCTGCTGAAGGTGGAGTTTGAACTTCGTCAGGCATTCGAATTAAAGTACAGAAAAATTACACTATCACTTTCGTGATTTGCGTATCAACGTGCGACATCACGTCCGGGTCACCAATTGAGTTAATGAGTATACTGCTTAACTAAGAAATAATAAGAGTCGTTAGAAACACTGGTTTCATTTACATTTAGTTACACTTGACATGGGGAGTATTCAGGAAAATAATTTAAATACACGAGGCTGTTACGAGAACTTGGAGTAAACTGCTCTCCTCTCTAGCGTCTACCTGCCTTCTTTCTTCAACCCTCCAAGAGCGGGGGTAGAACTTGAAACTCTTCATGTTTCCCACAGCAGCATGTTTTAGAAATCTTGCAAGCAAGCCTGGGCACCTACCCTTGTAGGTAAACCCAAGCCGCCTTTTGGCGTCGTAAGCTTAAGTGCCCTACTGTATAACGTCCGCCATAAACTTTCCGGTGAAGACGGTTGCCGCCACAAGCTTTCATGTGGATATCATCATCATCATCATCATCCCCAGCGTTTAGATATTCTATCTCTGGACGTACGCCTCCCCAAGTTGTCGCCATGCTATTCTATCTGTCGTCATGTGGATATATGGATATTTACTTTTCAGGTGATAAAAAGTGTATTTTAAAGAATATACTGCTCATAACTGTAGTTCTAATATAAAAATGATAATCATTGTTTGATACCATATATTGTTACAAAAAATGATTTTACAAAGTTTACTTATGTTTGTTACTGTTTAATATGTTTCTGTGCCGAATATTTCAGGAAATAATCGCTTGTACATTTATCAGTTTAAGACATTGTGCTGACACATTCTAAAAGCCATTATTTTGTTGTATTAGGCAGGCTGCACGTATGTTGCCATCACGTTTTAATTAAGCTAAAATTTTTATTTCAAAATTAAAGATGACACTAGCGTAATATTCGAATGAGTATCGCACCTCCGTCGCGTAGGGACAAGTTTGTGATCATAGCCGTTTTGAATATTTTAAAACTAGTTAATTAGGCAAAAATTACAATTTCATTTAATATAATATTGTGTCAAGTGAACTTCTATTGTATTTATCGCGAAAGTATTTCAACTACGCGGTCTGCCCGTGATAGTGGTGCAAGGTCTGACGATAACCGCTTCGTATCTACGCGCACATTCTAAACTTCAACTAAAGAAGCGCGTAATTATGCGTAATGCAATTGATAAAACAACATTTAACACCAACAAGCATCCATCAAAACGAATTTATACCAATGGATACCAACAATGACATCCACGTGGAGCCAGAAGTCATCATTATCAACATGGGTGAGCTATTGCAAACTCCCTCGCAATCGCAACGATTCAATTCCTAACAAGCTAGCTCAAATAGTAGCAAAAGACTCATTAACTCTCCCCCAAGTAATGCTATTAACAAAATATATATTTTTGAGAATTCATCACTATTAACCAAAACTAAGATCAACAACCCCCCGTATTGGGGAGGCCCTTACTCAGCAATGGGATGTTGCGGGCTAATAAAGAAAAAAACCAAAACTGAATATTTATATTCCTCCCCAAATCGAGAAACACATTACAAAAGAAGAACGTAAGATCAGAAACACCGAAGCGATCTCAGAAAAACTCAAAGTCCCGCCGATTTACATACATGAAACAAAAAACTGTAATAAATGATATAAAATCAATAGCAATGAGTTCACTACAACACTGATAGGCACTGAAATAAAAGATCACTTACTATACCCGACGACTTTCGTAATCTAACAGCCTATTACGATACTGAAGGTGTAAAATATCACACTTACAGTAATTCCAATCTAACGAACCTGTAGGTGATCTTACGAAACATCCCTAAAAAGTTTACACTGCTTTAAGTTTCTCGACTATATAGCAAAGAAAAAAAGCCCGAGCTAGTTTGCGCAGCTGAACTTAAAGAAACTGATACCACCAATGATAACTTTAATATTACGCATCTACACTATTGTAAAATCGAAGTCGAGCCAAGACGTAGATTCAGGGGTTGCCCCCAGTGCATAAAATGCTAAAGATACGGTCACTCAAAAAATTACTGCAAACTAACACAAGATGTGTTAATTGTTCTGGCGACCATCACTACATGGAATGTAAAAAAAGTAAAGATATTAAACCGCAATTTGTAAATTGTAATGGGTTCCACACTGCAAATTACAAAGGCTGCCCTTGCCACCTTGCACCTTGCAACCTAGCACTCAACGAACACTTACAAAAGATCAAACCTTCTCAGGCATAATATCAAATAAACGACAAATACCCACATCAAACTGACCTACCAATACCAACAACGTCGCACATCAACCAAACAACCAACTGCCACTTATTGATAAAATCATTAATACACTTCAGCTTTCATCCCAAAAGTGAAAGAACTTCTAAATTCCCTGTTACCATCACTCATACAAAATGTTTGTAAATAATGGTACACTAAAAAATATCATTATCACAAACTGGAACGCCGATGGTGTGGCACACCAAAAATCCGAATTAATTGATTTTCTTTCACGTCACAATACGGATCTAATCTGTATATCAGAAACCCACCCAATTCCAAATCAACAATTCAACATCTCTGGATACAATATATACCGATCCGACATCACTGGCGCAATCGGCTGGGGAGGTGTTGCTATACTGATAAGGAAAACACTAAAAGCATAAGAAAACACAATACTGAATCTGCTGTCACTAGAAGCAGTAAGCATGTTATTGTACACCAAGAAAATTCGAGTCATTGCTGCATACAAACAACCGAAAGTCAAAATCTCTAACTCAGACATAAGTACCCTATTCCACACTAATCATCCCGCTCTTCTAATTGGCGATAGATACTACAAAAGCAAAATTTGGCGCTGTAGGGAAGATATCCCAATGGACTCAAACTTTATTCTATTTTCACCCAAAACAGAATTCAGATAACTACGCCCCAGGAGCATAGTTACTTTCCGCATCGTAGTGATCATAAGTCAGATATTCTCGATGTAATTCTTCTTAAGAATTTTACAGTATCCGTATTTCAAACAGTGGTAACCGAATTTTTTGTTCGAACTCTTCGTCAATTACTTCTGTTATCCTCTGGTGGCAGGTCAAGTGACCGCGTCTGAATCTGAATTTGATTGACGGTATGATGTTAAGATTTGTTACTTACTTATTTAATCTTGCCTATATTATTGTTTCTAATAATTTGGATAATGTTGGCAAGAGACTAATGGGTCTGTAGCTCGTGATGTCTCTTGTGTACTTTCTAGGTTTGTGAAATATGGGTATATTTTTACTTCATTGGAAAGTATCCCAGTCTTAAGCACGCATTAAATAGACCTGACAGATACGCTAGATATTTCCGTGGTAAAAGTTTAATCATCGTATTTGTTGTTTGATCTGGGCCCATGGATTTTTTGGTTGGTAAGATATTAATTATATTTTCCAATTGATTGGGAGTGGTAGACACGATATTAGGTTTGGAGTATGAATCTCTCTGTTGGTGAGTATATAGTTTGAAAACACGTGTGAGCTGTAATTTAGAGGAGCAAATGTGGTTCGAAAGTGGTTTGCGAATGCCGCACATTTTTCTTCGTCTGCCACAAATGTTTCGTTGTTATCGTTGATTGTTGGAACCTGTTGTGGCGTTCGTAATATTTTCCTGGTATTTTTCCACATTCCTGGGTCACCTGGTTCGAGAGTACTCATGCAGCGCTGATATAAATTTGTTCTTGCTGCATCTAGCTCCTAACGGGCCACGTCTTAATCTGTGTATATTACGGAAACACATCTTTCACCTAAAGAACTGATGTCAATAGCTTGATATAAAGCCTACCGAAACGACAGAAGGGCAACGTTTGCATCCGGTGGAGTGGCAATTATAATTTAAAAAAATAATTTACTTTGAAATGCCAAAACTACAATGCTCCAGTACCTATCCAAGTAAAACACGAATAGGGCGGTCTAATAAGCATAATAAGTACGAACAAACAGTCCAATAAACAACTTCTAGACAGCGATTTAAGACTAATCTATACATCTTCCGCCCCAACTCTTCTTAAAGGAGATCTTCTTATCGGGGATGCAGAGTTACAAACTCAGCCGCAGCGAAACTACTAAATCTTGCAGCAGACCATCCCCTTGACATTCAAACACCTACCGAGTTTACTTATTTCCCCTACCGAAGTGATCATTTACCGGATATACTGGACATAGTAGTACATAAAAACTACAGAAAACTAATTCATCAAATGGTAACTACTGAACCAGACTCAGACCATACACCAGTTATAATCACATTCGAAGCTGCACCAAACAAATACCAGTCTGAGCGCAAACTGGGCAATAGTATAATAAACTGGCGACACTTTAAAGATGCTTGCAACTCAAATTTTCACCCACGCCACCCTTGAGACTACAAGCCACATAAATGATAGGGTACAGTAATTTACTGGAACTGTAGAAACCAGCATAAACCAAGCTACTACTTTGTTTGCAGATGAAACTACAATTAGTCAGGGGAAACTCCAGCACCATAGATGTCTAACTTACAACAATGATGAAAGAACTCCGAACGAACAAATTCATCTCAGCCAAGCAGTTCGAAGCAGAGTATCAGCCGAATCAACCCCAACTACAATATTATGTAGCAAAACTTATGAAAATTCATCACAATCTTTGTTCTACAAACCAATAATTAAAATCGCTGCACATTTCTATAAATAAATTAATGTATGAATATAAGTTAACGTAGCAATATATGTATATGACCCATATCTTTTATTTTCTTTGACAGTTAAAGAAAGCAGATAACAGATAAGGTAAAACTTAATTGTAAACCCATCGAGTGTGGTTTTCTTCTTTTAACAGATTGTTTTCACATCTCCCCGCATCTAGTATGACCGAACCATGGAAAATAGCCGTAGAACTACCACTGTACAATCCTAAGAATGGCTACTGGGTTCTATTGATTTGCCACTCAGGTTTTCGGAGTTGACGTTGCTTTTGGGATTAACAAACTGGGGGAGTATACCGAGATAAAACTTAAACTGTTCACGATTTAAATCAACGCATCACACCAAATCAAAATAAGCGGAGGTAACATTGGGGAGCAAAATACATTATTATCACAGAAAGATCCCGTTTATTGGATGTGTTGAGTCTAATTGTACAAACTGGCCTTTTTATTTGTTTAGATTTGTTCTTCTTTCGCCTACCATAGCTTTCACACTTTAGAATAGAATAGAATAGAAAAAAACATTTACAGTTGATTATTTTTTTGTTTTTTACGTCAACTTTATGCATTTAATTTTTTTACTAAATAATTAAATATTTCTGCCATTTTAAACTGAAACGTCATTGGGTTATATATCAATGTATTGCAAATTTTACAACGAATAAGATGAGAAAAACCGTTGTATTTAAAAATGTGAAGTTGATATCAGTTCCAGCCAAACCGGAAGTAAAAACTAAATTTAAAAAATACTTAGCATTGCACATTTTGAAAAATTTACCTTAGATTAAATACTTCACAATTATAAGTTTAAAAACAAACAAGTTACATGCTGTCACCTAATGTCGTAGTCACCCAGTATACCCTTCATTGTAAAATACTGTCTAATAATTGGCATTGTCAAGTATCAACTCTATTACAAATTTCGCATTTTCAATTTTTCAAACTTGCTTCTGGATGTTACATCTTGTTTCAAACTTGTAGAAATCAATTTAGCTAACAGTCAGCAGGGGTATACTAAAATAACTTTACGAGTGCCATATAGAAACGAATGTTTTTTCTATTACAGGTACAGCATTTGCGGGTCTTTCGAAAGTCAATTCCTTTTCTACGATTTGGAACTCCAGTTTAAATTGGTTGTTCAATAGTTTGATTTATCAGAGCTATTTCACCAGTAGGTACCTTATTTTATTATTCGCATTAAAATAATTACTTTGAACAGAAATGTGCAGTAACTTTGGTTGTTGCAGACAGTAATTTAGATATGTACTTTAACGAAAGGTAGTGAGCGCCTTCTTTGTCATAAATATGCAACGAAAAAATGACAGATAAAATTGATCTAGAGTTTCCTTGACTTCCAATAACCATATAGCCTACATCATATGTTAAACATTTACTATTAAAATCGCTGAGAAAATAATATTAAAAATACTATAAAGTAAATTAACTAAACTATAACACATTAAATATTCAACCAGACAAACCATAGGAAAACTTCTTTGCCACTATGCAACAATTACTGGTTTTACTTAAATAAATGAAATGATTGAAACAAATTTTTAGAGGCCAATGCAAAGGTCCCGGGTTGCGCACATTCGTTGCCGATTTACATACTGTACTTGGTTGGGTGACCAGAACGATGCATAACGTCTTTCTACCACGAGGATTTATCACTATGATAGAGTAGATCAACAACTCCCCCTATTGGGGTAGCGACTACCGCAATAGGATCCTGCGAGCTAAAAAAAGTACAAGGCTTTATATCAGTTCCTCAGCAATGGGTTCTTCCTACTTCCAGCTATGCGGACATAAAAATAGTTTAAAGTACTTTACTTAACCCATATTTTACGAAAGGTAGAAAAAATACAAAAAATTCGATTTCAAATATTTATTGCTATTAGTTTTGCACTGGCGAATACAGTTTCATTACAAAACGTTTATTTTTATGCTAGTTTTCAAATAAATTGATGGTGTGTGCATTGGTAAAATGCATTAAAATATATTAGCACCTGCTCAAAACAATCACTGTGGAGATGCACATTCTTCTTCTTCTTCTTTTTTCAGACTCTTGATTTCCTATATTGAACATAGTCTTTCCCTTTTTCTTTGCATTTATATCTTTCCTTTGCGCCTCCATTTTCTTCCCGCTATCATTCTTATGTCATCTTCCCAGCGTTTGGGCGGTCTACTTACGCTCCTTTTTCCTACTCTGGGCTGTCAGTGAAGCACTCTGTTTGTCCACCTGTCATCCGCTGGCACTGTATGTCCTGTCCAGCACCATTTCTGTTCTGCAATCCTCTCGGTTATGTCTTTAACCTTTGTTCCTTCCCTCAGCCACTCATTTCTTTTTCGGTCTCCTAGTGTTACCCCGACCAGTTTCTGTTCCATTGCTCTTTGTGTTGTTGCCATTTTTTTCATGATCCTGTTGGTTAAGGTCATAGTCTCAATGCCATATGTCAGAACGGGTAAAATACACTTGTCGAATATCTTACTTTTTAGGTACAGTGGAAAGGTATTTGATTTCAGAATGGAGAATAGTTTACTAAAAGCTGCCCAGCCTAAAGCTACTTTTCTGTTAAATTCCGCTTCTTGGTTTTCCTTCCCCATCTTTATTTTTTGTCCCAAATATACATATGAATCTACTTGTTCTGTTGGTTCGTCTTCTATTGCTATATAAGTTTGTTGTTCGAAATCTGTCATTATTTTTGTCTTTTTTCGATTCATATTGAGACCCACTTGTTTGGATTTTTTTGCAGTTGTTCCATCATAAGTTGTAGTTCTTATTCCTTTTTTTGCGAATATGACTATATCATCAGCATATCTTAAATGAGTGAGGTTCTTTCCTCCACATTTATGCCCATCCCAGACCAATCGAGCTTTTTGAATATATTTTCTAAACTTAAGGTGAACAACTTCGAGGATAACGCGCCCCCTTGTCTGACTCCTCTCTCTATTTTAAAGGCTTCTGCGGTTTCTTTAAATTTTACTACATTTGCTGCCAATTTATATATATATATTTTTTATTATAGTGGAATGGCGGATACCAATGCGTGCATTATCTAGGACTTGTAAAATTTCTAACATGTCGACTGTATGGAATGCCTTCTCGTAATCGATAAAAGCCATCGTCAAAGGTAGCTTATATTCCTTGCTTTTTCCTATTACTAGTTTTAGCGTTTGCAGAAGATCGATAGTTCCAAGGTTTTTCCTAAACCCTGCTTGTTCTATAGGCTGATAGATATCCCATTTCCTCTCGAGCCTGTTAAATATGATTTTGATAAATAGTATATACATATATATATATGGGAGAGGAGAATTATGGGACGGTAATTTGGGAGATGCACTTTACACCTCTTATATAGAAATATAGAGTGATTATGGCAAACTTTACACCGTCGCCTAACTTTTTGTCCACTTTCGTAATCACGTGCACTATGTCGTCTAGACAAAGTTCGCTAGGAACTCGCGAAGTGAAGGGTTTCACTCTGTTATTTTGCATTTTCAGCAGTCGAAGGGTATACAAGACTTGAACTCCAGCTGCCCAATGGTTTTAGAATTTATTATATTGCACAGTTACCAATCCATACAAAGGTCTCAGGTTGCGCACATTCGTTGCCTGTTTACATACGATCAGGATAGTTAGGCAGTATTGACTCCGGTCAGTACTTGGTTGGGTGACCAGAACGATCCATAACGGGCGCCGTCTTTCTACCACGAGGAGTGATCACTATGGGAGAGTAGATCAACAATTCCCCTTATGGGGGTAGTCGCTGCCCATCAATGGGTTGCTGCGAGCTAAAAAAAAGTAAAAGGATTTATACCAGTTTATCACCAATGGGTTCTTCCTACTTCCAGATATGCGGACATAAAAATAATTTAAAGTATTTTACTTAACCCATATTTTACGATAGGTAGAAAAAATATAAAAAATTCGATTTCAACCATTTATTGCTATTAGTTTTGCACTGGTGAATGCAGTTTCATTACGAAAACTTTTAATTTTACGCCAGTTTTCAAATAAATTAATGGTGCGTACATTGGTAACATGCATTAAAATACATTAGCACCGATTTTGTATGATACCGCTCAAAACAATTAGTGTGGAGATGCACATTCTTCTTCTTCTTTTTTCAGACTCTTGATTTCCAATATTGAACATAGTCCTTCCTTTTTTCTTTCCAATTAATCTCTTTTCTTTGCGCCTCCATTTTCTTCCCGCTATCATTCTCATGACATCTTCCCAGCGTTTGGGCGGTCTGCCTATGCTCCTTTTCGCTACTGTAGGATGCCAGTGTAGCACTCTGTTTGTCCACCTGTCATGGCTTTGACGATAGACCATAGCTCCTTTGAGACGAACGTCTTGTTGTAATCGACGAATGCAAGGTGTAGTGGTTCGTTATATTCATTGCATTTCTATCAATGATCGGAGGGATTGTATCTGTTCAATAGTACTGTAAAATTTTGAAATTCCTGTTCCGGAGGTTGATAGCCGTCTAGTTTGTTTATTAATCTATTTGTTACAATTTTAGTCAGCAGTTAGTAGGAATGAGATAATAAACTTATAGGGCGATAATTATCAACTTTCAATTTATCTTCTTTTATATAGTAAAACCACCTGTGCGTTTTGCCATGTTAATTGTATTTTGCCAGGCATTTATTGAGTATTTTTATAGATTGCAGTGTAGTACTTCCTCCTGCTTTTATCACCTGGAGCTCTACCGTTTTTCATTTGAGATTCTAATTTCACTTCTTCACTCGTGATTTCGGGTATTTCTTCAAAACTAACTCTCACAATAGTTTCGGAGATGGTATTAGTGGGTTCTAGGTTTCGTTGTTAATAAACTGTGCCATAGAACTCTCCAAACAATTTTCTTTATCTCTTGCTTGTCGTTTTGGATGTTTCCTCCTGAGATTTTAGTTGATGTACTCTTGGTCTCCCATTTTTGTTAGCTGGTCTAAGAATTTCTATATTTTTTGTTATTTTCTATTACAGTTTTCACCATGCTTGTATTGTGGTTTCTTAAATCTTGCCTAACTCGTATAATTTTGTTCAGTTCTTTATGTTCTGTAGTTCCTTTACTCAACTTCCTTCATTTTATCATACATTCTCTTGTTTCTGTTTTTATTTTTGTATTTGTACTTATCCATTTTCCCAAACGTTTCTTTGTCACGTTGGTATTTTTGTACATTTTGCTGTATTTACCTAACATGATTAAATATTAATAACACTTAATGATGCAATGGCTGCCTTAATGTGTCTAGCTATCATTAAATTCGAGTTCATAACCCTTTCCAAAAAATACATTAATCAATCTAAATAAGAGACTCCGCAAAACCGCAGGATACATTAAGTACTGCATTGCATTCCTTCACGATATGAACATGTTTGTCGAAGGTCGTACATGAAAAATCATAATACTGAAGCTCTTGTAAAGATTGGCTGTTATATTGATGTCAACCTTTAAGGTACCTTAGCAAATGCTGTAGAAATTACCCTTCATAATATATTATGTATAAAACATTTGTCGTCGATAAACATTGTGTACGATACCTCACGTTTACGTTCTTATGCCTTCGAATAATACGTTTCCTACAAAATGTATCTCAAACGTTTTCACAATATTCCGACAAATACCAGTGGGGTTAATTCAATTTTAAAACGTTATTATTAACTTATTTGACTCTTGTAATTGGCCAAACGTGTAATAACTTAAATAATTTTCAATTAAAAGTATTTCCTGGCGTAGCCTTAACCGCATGCGTATAGAAGCAAATTAAACGTTTATCTGCCATTCGTTTCTCAAACGTCTTCCAAGAACCCAAAACTGCCCCATTTAAAACAGAGGTATTTTGTTTTTACTCTTAAATATCTCCATTTATCAAATATAAATAATCGTTTCATACAAACGATTTCTTCAGTGCTTCAAATAAACGTTTATATAATATCCTGACGAACAATTGGGTTGTAAAACGTTTTAAAAAGTCCAATACATCCTAGTATTTTTGAAATGCATATTTGCAATAAAACAGGTAGCAATCAAAGCCACTTTTACACGAAATGGCATTTTTAACTTCCACAATCAATATATTTAGGCCCATGAAAATCCCCACGCCTTGTATGAAGGGAATTTTCAAGTTAGGTTTTCGGTCAATGTATGGGCAGGAATCATAGATGACAAATTGGTAGGTCCTTTTGTACTACCTCAGCGATTGAATGCTAACAATTACTTGAATTTTCTAAACTACGAACTCCTAACATTGTTAGAAGATATCCCTTTATTGGTTCGCCGCGATATGTGGATGCAGTTAGACGGGGCGCCATCCCATTATGCGGCTGCAACGAGAAATTGGCTTAGGGAATTTTATCAAAAAAAATGGATTGGCCACGGAAGTACAGTGGTCTGGCCTCCAAGAAACCCAGATTTAACATCACTGGATTTCTTCTTGTGGGGTCATTTGAAAAAGATGGTGTATGTGACGCCGATTGAAAATGAAGAAGAGCTAATACTTCGTATTCGTGAAGTAGCAGCAACCGTTAATGAAGCAATGCTCCAGCGTGTCCAACAGACTATCATTACAACAGCAGTCAAATTGTTACGTTCTTTTAAAACTTGCCGCTTTATATGAATTAATTTCTTAATTTGATAGCCGCTTCATCGGAATTAATATCGTTCTGTTAATTGCAGTTTGTATGTTGGATACAGTTTCGCTATTTTGCGTCTTTCTAAGATTGAGTTATGTTGACAGTTCCTTTTGTGTCGAAAAGCCGAATATTGTTTTTCTCGCATTTGACCTTACACGCTTCTGAGAATCAACGTGCCGAATTCTTCCAGATCTTTCTAGAACAATTCATGAAGTTTCGAAATATGGTGCAATCTTTTGGGGGAATGAAGGATCGCGTTGCTTTTTAGAGTCAGTCAGTTTTCGATCCTGAATGGCTCCAGTCGCTCGAGCCCATCCACGAGGGCCGTAAATAAGTTAAGTGCTGCAGGGGCGGCGTTTGGGTTTTTTTTGAGGGGTGTCCGTTTTGTGTGAATTTCGTCTCGCTGTTTTACCAAGGAGTACAAACAGATCATCGACTACTGTCGGATTTAAAAAAACACTGGATTCAATCCCGGTAAAGGCAATTCTGTGTGAATTAGCCGATCGCCTTTGGCGGATTAATTTTCGACGCCCAGCTCCTGTCCCTCAGCTGTTACCGTCGGTGCGAAGAGCGCATCAAAATTCCGGGTCCTTGGTGTTGACTCCATTCAACCCAGTCTTCAGGGTCGTACCCATGGATTTATATCATTATCTTGTGAACCATAATTGTGCCTGCCTCCTCCGGAATTCAAGGTAAAAAACCAGTTTTTGTGCAGTGTAAAAAAAACTTTTTTTTCTCGGGTAAACTTGGAAAATTCCACGTTATTGAACTTGTTTTATGCATCCTAAAAGCGATCTTCAGTCGCCATATGTTTACTGTTAATTGTAAAAAGATATTAATACAGTATTATTCCTGTAAACTCTACGCCATTGGCCACATATATTTATTGAAATATCCTAAATATCGTGCGTCAACGGCGGCGAGTTTTGTTTTCTTGAACGTTCAATTATCATTTGTAAAACCATAAAAATGCCATTGACTTTCCTTTTTTGTTGCATCGTCATTTCAATAATTTCATTATATGTATTTTAAAATTGACTGCCTCTTTTATTATTGTGTACCCAGTATTTGTTTGAGCATGCATTTTGCAAGCTTCATATATATATATATATATATATAGTAGGAGG
>JABXWE010004388.1:0-48655 GCA_014611495.1 Limonius californicus | reverse complement strand
GGGGGGGGGGGGGGGGGTAGGTAACAATTGACTCCTCCCTCTCATCTGAAATCTTCGCCTCTCCGGTAGGATGGTAGAGATCGGCGAGACTTTTCCAGCAAGCTTCTGCTTTTGGCCGTCTGAGTCTCCGGACAGCCGCCTCCAACCTTTTCTTTTGTTCCGGTGATAGCTTGGTCTGTAGGTGCATTAGGCTAACGTGCGGAGTGCCTTTCGAGGCGCCGAAGGACCGGACGTAACGGTATATACAGTGTATCCTACTTAAGAGTGTTGCACTTTTATATTTATAAGTTTTTATGAGATTTCAACCAACATTTCCTCAACGATAGAACACGTTGTGATTTACTTATTGCCCAAAAACAATTCATTCTTTTAGTTATATTAATTTAAAATATACTGTAAATCTTAAAATATGATTTTAAAGGGTGTTTGCGTGTAGAAACTTTGCCAATTTGGTTTGGGGTAAAGCGTAAGCAGCAACTTAACAACTCACTTTTTATTCCAAACAAAATTGCCGAAGCACGATTGTCTAAACTCAAAAACCCATAAAAATATTTTTGGATTTTGCAATATTGCTAATTTTAATAAAACTTTGGATTTAAACTTTCTAGATAATTCTGAACAACTTTCATTTTAGGCGATAAGTAGACCATTATATTCTATCTTTGATGAAATTTTTATTCAAATCTGATAAAAACTAATGAAGGTTTAATACTTTTAAGTGGGAGACACTGTAGGTGGAACCACAACTCAAAACCTTTTGGACCCCTCCCGAAAAACTGTCGAAATTAATCGGGAAGTGTTGGGCTATAATTAAGAACGAATTAGGTAGTTGTCGATTAAATCC
Source organism: Limonius californicus (assembly GCA_014611495.1). Lineage (NCBI taxonomy): Eukaryota > Metazoa > Arthropoda > Insecta > Coleoptera > Elateridae > Limonius > Limonius californicus. Next base: position 47,811 of record JABXWE010004388.1, on the reverse strand, counting down.
GCCAATTATCGAAAATTTGTGTTTTAATATAAACTGTTTGTTATGTGACCTTTGTTTGAAAACGTTTACAAAACAAATCAATCTTTTTACTGTACTGATAGAAATGACGGTTAAACAAAAATGTGAAATACATTCATACATACATCATTTAACTTAATAATTGTGAATAAGAAAGAATAATTATCTACAATTACAAACGCTTGCATAAATGCTAATTAGCTTTATAAGTCATAATTTTTCATAGCTGCAGTTCACTTGAGACTAGTAAATTCGCAAAAAAAGTTATTTGTTAAATATAGATGAAAGCGTATTGAAAGTGCTAATAAACGAAAATAATATCAAAGTTCAAAAAATGCAGCAGCACCAAGCGCAGATTTTTCCAAACTTAATCACGCGTTGCAAACTCAAACATTTACATCTCAAATTACTCGACATGCTGCCTCTGCAATTATTCATCTAAAGCTGCATGTGCTAAATATCTCTAGCGAACATTTTCATCGCACACGGTTTACCCTTTAAAATTCCTTTAACAAAAGCTAACTGGATTACCTTTTCAAACTACATCTTTGCGAATATGTTTTCTTCTGAAGTTGCTACGGAAAAGTTATCACTGGATTCCACGGAAGTTTGCATATATTAGTTTTGGAAACGAGCAAATAATATTGAAAAGAAAACGGGAATGCTGTTTACGGTTCGCGATTTAAAAAAATAAACTGCTTAGATGCCAGCGAATGATGATTTATTTACAGTGAGGGCGCCAGATTTGATTCTTAAATATTTGAAGTAAAATTTGATGCGATGAGAGAGGAACTTCGATTTAGGCGCCGAAAAAGTGTTGCTAATGGGACCCTTGATGTGTTAAATTAGAAAAGGCGGAAGAGGAAATGTAATTTAAATGAAGTACCGTCGAAACGGTATAAATGAAAAAATTTGATATAGCAACTTCATCGGGCTTTCCCAGCATACTCTCTTTTTTTTAAGATCTTAGATTGGTTCATTACATCACTTTTAGCTGTAGATGTAGAAAATAACTTCGTTCCTTACTGTAAGAAGGTAATTTGGGTATATCTGACGGACCAGCCTCACTTCTTTGGTATTATTACTTATACTACTGTCGCAGATATTAATTTTTTAACATGGGAAAAACTATCACCAATAATTGGTAAAATAATAGTTGAAATTGTTTAAATGTATTAAATATAACTGTTAGGCCGTGGCTTTTGTCTCCTGTGAATATTACTTAAATGTACAGTCAACAAATAAATATTTGCAAAAGTACACGTAGCTTCTGTCGGCTCACAACAGTATCTGTGAGGGATTGAAAAAGGTCTCGAGAGGTCAGATAGGCCAAGTATTTCTAGGAATGTTCAGCATAAACAAGGGGTAAGAGAGTGTTAAGAGCCGCCAATAAAGGCAGTTTACCGATGACAGTATTGTTGGTAGCTAGGCGTCAGTTTTGCATATTTCGGCATAATCACTTATTAATAACGTTTGCGAATCTACTGATTGTTACGCGTATATCTCCTATGCTGGGGTGAGATGCGATAATAGTGTTACTTACCATTTTATATATAAATATGGGCTGCGATGGCAAGCTCAGCTAATATAAGCAGTGGCGTCCCATGTATTGCACTGGCGAGGGTATAGTTTACATCTCATGAAGTGTAATGGGCGTTTACCCAAATGGTTGTGTATTATCTAATTGGCTTTATATGTGCTTTATAACCACTGGGTCCTATTATTGTTATTACAGAAGATTGGCGTATATACGTAACTGTGTGAGCAGATAATGTATGTGGCATGTTTAATCGTTATTCACCTAGCAATGAGTGAGACAGATAGTCAGCTTGCACAGGTGGTAGATTGAAGGGGGCTAGTTTGAATTATTTTTATTACTAAGAATGTTACATCAATGCCAGGATGACATCGGCTGACTTTTACGTGGGAGGAAAATCGCTAATTATACTCTCTCCTTCGCATGTGGGGCCTGAGAGGATATCCCCTGGCGACTCTTGTGAATAACAGTCTCTGGCTGGACATAGTCCAGTTGCAGAGTTTCCTCTGGAGGATTGGTGAACCAGAAGATATGCATAATTGTAGTAATTCATCTATGATTAGCTGCTGCTGAGTGTCTGCGGTCACAACGGATAGCCGACACATGAGCTACCATATCCTGCTCAAATACCAGTCCAAACGCAGGGGGCTGGAGGGCCCAATATTTATTGACAGATCAGTAAGTCTGTGTTTTATTATTTGTTGCATGTTACCTGCCAGTGAGTTCTGATCGCTTCCGCTCTTTGGTTACACAGGAACTCCATAAATGAAATATAAAAGCGCAATCCTCCCCCTCAAACTGAATTCCCTGTACGGAATGTAGAGGCCACTACGGCGCCTTGTATCGTTCCTCTGCATTTTTGCGGTCTTGTGCCTCGATCGTAAGTGTACGCATAGGCTTCCTGGTTACTTGGTCTAACCATCTGGTAGGTGAGCGGCGTCTAGTTCTCCATCCTTCCACCTTCCCCTGTATTACTCGTTTTTCCACGTTGCCAGTTTTTTCCTCGTTATGTGTCCGAAGTATCTAAATATTTTGAGTTGCATTTCACGCTATAATTATCTCTCGATGTTGAGTTCTTGACGTATTTATATATTTGTTCGGTGTTCTGTCCACGAATCGTTCAGCACTTTCCGCCAGCAGAACGTTTCTGTGGAATCGATATTCTCCCTTTCGCTCTGTGTAAAAGACTGTTGTGCACATTTAAGAGTTGTGCCGCTTCGCTTGAATTGGTCGCAATCTAACAGCCGCGAAAAAAACCCGTTCTTTATGAACGTTCGTATTGGACCCAAGCTTGTTGCCTGCTGACTTCTTTTTCCCCGCGTTCCCAAAAAACGCCACCTAAGCCTAATTTCGTTCTAGAAGGAATCCCCGCGTGCAGGTTTCGAGAAAACATTCGGGAAACGATATGGGAACGCTACCGCAGCAAAAGAGGGATTCTGAGAACTGTTTTCTAGCTTGGCAAATATGGTTCACAAAGAAAGAAAACATCGAGACGGGTTTGGTCATAAATTAATTTTTGAACGGAAAAATACTTACAAACAGTAGTCAATACGAAGAATACTAAGAACAAAACTAAGCAGGTTTCAACAAAGGCTATTCGATTAGGGATCATTTACAAAGGATCGAAACTGCTATCGAAAAATACAGCGAATATAACATCAACCTATCACTAGCATTTACAGACAGGAAAAAGACGTTCGAAAGCTACATATGAAGTAAAACTGAACAACTTAATAAGCGCAAAATTCAACGTGGAAAGAAAAGTTAGACAAGGGAATTGCATTTCGCCTAAACTATTCAACCTGGTTCTGGAAGACATCTAGAAAAATCTGGACTGACAAACGAAAGGAAAACACGTAGATGGAAATATGTAATGCACTATAAGTATGCTGATGCCCTTGTGGTAATGACCAAAGACACAAAAGAATCGGAAACTATATTATCACAATAGAACAGAAAATCAAGGAAATATCAATTACACGAAGACAGAAACTCTAACAATGGAGACATACTTACACAAGTGAAGTATACAAAAAGTTCCACCATGTGTGTGCCTAGGGCCCAATATAATGTTAAAATATCAAGACCAAGAAGATGAATTAGGAAGACGAATCAGGTTAAGACGGATAGCATTTGGCGGATTACAACATATCCTGCGTTGAAAACAGAAGACCAAAGTTTTCGTCACGTGTGTTACTCTTTACTGAAATACGGCATGGAAACACCAACGTTTACTCAAAGAGTCATACACCGCTTAATAAAAACACAATTGCCATGAAAAGGAAAATTCTGGGAATAAATTTGATTAAAAAACAATTAGCATGGGTAAGAAGACAAATGGGAGCTAAAGGCTTAGTTCAACACATCACAAAACAAGGATGGTCCTGGGCTGGACACATTATGAGAACGAGAGACGCAAGGTTAACCAAAGGAGAGACCAAGACAAGGAAGAAGAAGGGTCGAGATACCACCATTAAGATGGGTGAACGACATCAGAGAAATGGTACAGACTAGCACAAAACAAAAATGAGTGTAGAATAAAAGGGGACATCTACGTCCAACAGTGGACAGAACAAGATTGAAGAAGAAGAATATTATTTAAGAGAAGACCGAAAAAATTCAATTCGAATTCAAGACACTTACTTTGTTTTACCAACACCGTGTTAGGATCTTTTAAAATTTGCCGTTCTAAATAAATTAATTTCTTAATTTGATTGCCGCTTCGTAAGGATTTATAACGTTATTTGAATTGCCGTTTGTATGTTAACAGTTTTGGTTGCTTTGCGTCTTTCTAAGATTGAGTTGTGTTGACAACAGTTTGTCAGTATTTTCCTCTCCGAAATTAATTTATGACCAAATTGGTCCCAGAATTGTTCAAAGTTTTTCTTCTTTGTAAGTTATATTTTCGCCAATCAGACGGGATTTCTAGGAATGTCTTTGTTAAACAGTGCTAGCATTTAGGAATTGTTTTTAGGCTTTTCTCGAAGGTCACACGTGTTAATTTTCGTTCTAGAACATGTCGTAATATGGTGCAATTTTTTGAGGGAGAAGTGCAGATTCCCGTTGCGTTTTTACGGCAGTCAGTCTTTCAGCTTTCATGGCTCCGATCTTCCCAAATTACATCTTCAGGGGAAGGTTGTAAATAAATCGAGTGCTGCAAGTGTCGGTTTGGGTTTTCGACGGGTACCTGGTGTAATCTTCGTTTCGTTGTTTTACCATAGGGTGAAAACAACACATCGACAATTGTCGGATCTTACAGAAGTACGCTAGGATTTTAAACCCAAACAAAAGGCAATTCTTTGTGAATTGGCCGATCGCCTTTCGGCGGATTAATTTCGAAACCCAGCGCCTGTCCCTTTGCTGCTACCATCGTTCGGAGAGTCCTGCCTATCGTCCAACGATTAACAGCCTGTTGCAATCAACGTATTTTCCTGCATCTGGAAATCGCCCTTACATTGTGCCTATCTCGTTCTAATCCATTCATCGGAAGTTAAGGTAAAAACAGACTAGATTTTTTATGTGTGGTGAAAAGAAACTTACGCGCGACTTGCAAAATTTGACCTAATTAAACTCTGTTTTGTTGGAACAAAAAGCGACCTTCAGTAGCAGATTGTTTTTATTTGCACTAATATTTGTAAAAAGTAATTTCGTTTATATTGTATGATGCCTGTAACCCCGACGCCTTTGGCCACGCAGCTATTTGAATAAAGTAAATATCGTGTGCCCAACGGCGGCGAGCTTCGTTTTCCGAACGTTCGAATTTCTGTTGTAAAACATTAAAAACACAGTTGATTGTCCTTTTTTTTGCAATCATTTCCTGTAAAGCCATTTCAATAATTCCATGACATGTGTTTTAAAATTTACTGCCTCTTTTATTACTGTGTACTCTGTATTTGTATGTGCATGAATTTTGCAAGCTTCGTATATATAGGAGGAGGCACAATAAAGGTGAGTTCCATTCCCGTAAGCTGTTGGCTTCTCGGCCTTCCACGAGAACCTACAATCAGCTGGATTTGGAAGGTGGCGCCCACTAATTTTGACTTACCCTGTATACAACTAAAAATTTCCTCCCGTAAGCGATTTTCACGAGCTCCCCCTACTCCTCTGAGCTAAGCTGTAGCCCGTCTTCCACCTATCCGGTTACGGGCGTCGGAAAAGCTCGATTGGCCCGTAACAACCGAAAATTCCAAACAATCGATTAATTTGTATTATACTTATATTTAACTACTCAACGTGGGCCTCAAATAAAACCAGCACGTAGCGCTTAGTATTTTTTGAGTTAGTTTACAACGGTAAACTTTTCTAATAACAGCGCTAAGTACTGCCTCCTTAAGCGTAGTATTTAAGGGTTGGTCAGAGCGGGGTAGTCAAGCTGTAAGCCACCGATTCCTAATTAATACCGAGTACGTTGGTTCTAGATCCACCTAGTAAGAATGATACGTTCCGTGGATATCGTATTGTGAGTAGTTCACGTAATATATTAGTCTACATAACTTCTGCATAACTTTAATAAATATCTCAACCAAACAAGTCACTAATACAACATAAAAGACCAACCACTACGTATCAAACACAATACCTTCCTCTTACAAATACATGAAAAGGAACATTAAAATTAAATCAGACGAGAACCTATCGTATATACAATCCGCCTTGGTGAAATCGCATTAGGAAATATTCTCATAAAATCTCGCTTCATTAAATTCCACAAAAAAGTTTTTATGTTTGCCCAAAGTTCACGTCTGCGAAATCAAAACAATTTTTAATATCTCCCCTGACATGAAACGGATCATAAACTCAAGAATTGTTGTTTAAAAATTACATTTCATTTGGCCGTTATAAATGTTAACCTAAATATTCTGCGTATTCCTTAAAAATAAGCGTAATATAAACGGCGTTGTCAAGAGGCGCTTCTTGAAAGCCCCTAGTTACAAATTTGCATCCAATCTTTTTCCCTTGTCTTGAACTCTGAATATCATAAGCTGTTCTTCAGCAGGCATTTACATAAATCGAAAATTAAAAAAACTTTCAACTTAGTTTTAATTTGAGTAATAATTTTTGAAGTGTCTGCAAAGTTACCTCGTAAAACGTTATTAATTTGAAAGACTTATCGTGAAGAAACTAAGTTGTACAATATGTAAGCTTGATGTTTAATTGTTGGTCGCATTCGAAATAACAAAGCTCTTCCAATACATACGAGCCGTTGAGCTGGATTTTCGGTCTTTCTTAATTGGTTTCCTTTCTAAAGAACATATTCTTTAAAGTATATATCTCCAAGATGCTCCCGGATATCTTACAGCTTACTAAAGTAGATGTCGTATGCAACATTTCCCTTTATATGCCAAATATGAAGAGATACCTAATTGATTTTCGTTCTAGGTTCTTGGCGTTTTTAAAACAAAATTTTTATATTTGGTGTCTTGACTTGTAAACGGATTTAGTTTATTTTTAGCATGTGAAGAAATAATGCACCTCAAACATTTGCTCCTACAAATCGATTTGAATAATTCCATTCAATTTTTAGTTTTTCGGGTAAGTCTCTTCGCGTTCTGCAAAACGGATTTACTTTTTTCGCTATATATTTCACTTTTGAAAGCCAATCTTTACTCTTATAAGAATATAATTTTTCTATCCAATATTTATACTTCAACTAGGATTTCATCGGATTTCTGGGCCCGTTTACACATTTTTTTATTTAGCCATTAATAGTATGCATCCAGCAAATCGGATTGGTTTTTACACCATATGTTCAATGTTCAAAAGCCATTTCCCATTCGTATAGAAATATATTTAGGGGCGGGGATGTCTCAGTGGTAAGACAGCCAAGCTTTGGATGTAACACTCCAAACGTTTCTCGGTTCAAATCACTTCAGGGTCGAAAATTTTTCTAATTCGCTGGGTTGTCGGGACTGGGTCCGCGTCGTCATTTGCCATTGGGGATCAAAGTAATGGCACTCCTCGTGTTACGATCGCACTAGAGGAGTAACAACATCATATATACAAACAAATACACCACACACCAGACAAGTTAAACATGGTTACGCACCAACACGGTAACCCGCAGAGTCGGGCCCTATTGTGAATAGTACAAACTAGCTTAGTCTTACCTCACACCAAAGCGATGGGTCTATAAGGCCTATGAAAACTTCACAATAATAAAAAATAGGAACATGTTTGCCACCCAATATTTATACTTCAACTAGAATTTTATCGGATTTCTGGGTCCACGTAACCATTTTTTATTTCTCTATTAATAGTATCCATCCTGCATGGCTTGTACATCATATTTTCAATGTTCAAAAGCCAATTCTCACACTTGTGCGGATATGTTTTCCATCCAATATTTACCACTTCAATACTAGGATTCCATCGGATTTCTGGGTTGAGATATACATTCTTTATTTTGCCCTTAATATTATGCATCCTTCAAATCGGATTGGCTTTTACAACATATTTTTAATGTTCAAAAGCCAATTCTCAGTTGTATACGAATATGTTTTCCATCCAATATTTACCTTTTCAACTAGGATTTCATCGAATTTCTGGGCCCGGATATACATTTTTTATTTTGCCATTAATAGTATGCATCCTACAAATCGGATTGGCTATTACACTATATTTTTAAAGTTTAAAAGCCAACTCCCATTTTCATGCCAATATGTTTTCCATCCAATATTTACCACTTCAATCAGGATTTCATCGGATTTCTGGGTCCAGATATACATTTTTTATTTCGCCATGAATAGTATGCATTCTGCCAAATGGATTGACTTTTACACCATATTTTTAAAGTTTAAAAACCAATTTCCATTCTTATACGAATATGTTTTCCATTCAATATTTACCACTTCAATTAGGATTTCATCGGATTTCTGGGTCCAGATTTACATTCTTTATTTCGTCATTAATATTATGCATCCTGCAAATCGGATTAGCTTTTACATCATATTTTCAATGTTCAAAAGCCAATTCTCACTTATATACGAATATGTTTTCCATCCAATATATACCACTTCAACTAGGATTTCATCGAATTTCTGGGCCCGGATATACATTTTTGATTTCGCCATTAATAGTATGCATCCTGCAAATTGGATTGGCTTTTACACCATATTTTCAATGTTAAAAAGCCAATTCCCACTCTTATACGAATATGTTCTCCATCCAATTTTTACTACTTCAACTACGATTCAATCGGATTTCTGGTACTGGAAACCCATTTTTAATTTTTCGATTGAAATTGTGCATCCTGAAAATGGGATTGACCTATAAGACTATATTTTCCATGTTAAAAAGCCAACAGCCAACACTGACCACTTCAACTAGGATTCAAGCAGATTTCTAGGTCGAGATACATATTTTTTAGTTTCGATTACTAGTTTGCAACTTGCAAATCGAATTGTCCTTTACACCATATTATGCCTTTTTTAAACTAATTCTTACTCTTATTGGATTGTCGTTTACACCCAATATTTACTACTTCAACTAAGATTAAATAGGATCTATGGGTTTGAATATAAAATTTTAATTTTTCGATTGGTATTTTGAGTGCAACGAACAGAGCTTTCTCAAATAAATTTTGTATTTTCAAAAGAATAAAGTCTCCTTCTTTTTGAAAATACAATTATTTCACTATTTGATATGTCAACCAGGATTCAATCGGATTCGCGGGTTTGACTACACACTTAAAATTTATCGATTAATATAGTTTAAATCCTAGTAATCGAATAGGCTTTATTGAATTATAGTTTCAATTTTGAAGACCAATTCCAACCCTTTATATGAATATAACTTTCCAACGCCATATTTGATAACCGGATTTATGGGTCTGTTTATATACTTTTAAGTTTTCTATTGCAGTTTGAATCCTGCGAACCGGAATATCTTATTCAAATAAATTTTGTATTCTTAAACCAAATTCTTAATCCTTACAGGACTATAACTGTTCAAACTAATATATACTTCCACTACGACTGATTTGCTTAAATCGAATCATTGTGTCTCTCCAGATGCGACTCTCATCTTAATTGTGGATTCATCAAATCGACTTGAAAAAATTTAAATTTTAATATTAAGAGTTTGTGCCCCTCAAGCCGGATTGATTCGTTGCCCCAGATTTCCAATGTTTAGATATAAATTCACATTCATTCAAATAGAAAATACGATTGTTGAAATCGAATTTTCGCTCCTTCATGTCGAGTTTATTTGTCGCAATAAGTTTTGATCTGTACGATACAAATTAGATTTTGCAATATGAAATTGATTAGCATTTATTTCTTGCCTTACCAAGCACAGATTTGTAGTGCCTTAAATCATATTTTAATCTTATACGTCATAGTTTGGATTGGTTTGTTAAAGCAAATTTAGATTTTGGGAGGGAAATTCTCAGTCCTCCAGAAGGAATTTTGGATGCTAAAACCCGAATTGTACTCTTTCAAATCGGACTGATTTCTTTAAACGCTTTTGGAAGCTTTCGTGTCTAGGTGAAATTGTGATCTACTTCATGAATAATCAAGCAAAATAAGTTGATTTAAGCTAACTTGATATACATTATTAAATTTACGATTAGAAGTTTGGATCTTTTAAATCGAATTGCTTTAGCAAATCATGTTTTAGTTTTAGGTTACAAATTATTTGTCCTTTTGTGTATCGCCCTGATTTATGTTTTTATGAATGGGGTTTTAAGATGTTATTATGATCAAGAGAAATCGATTGTCAAGCAGAAGGTAGTGTTTTACGCAAATGCTTACTTTTAAGATCAGAAATTAAAATGCTTCAAGCCAGATTGGATATATCATCAACTATTTGATCCTCATACAAATTCTACAAACAGAAGTGTTGGGTTTTCGAATCGAGGTTTTATCCCTTTTAGTCGGATTAAATTATTCAAACCTATACGCTAAGTCGATATTTTTATTTCTCAAACCTAATTCTCCATCCCTCAGATAAAACTGATTCGTTTATAGTAATCTGGGTAGAAATTTCAATTTTTCGAATTAATATTTGAATTTTGCAGGCCAGGTTGAAGTACAGAATCAAATTTTCTAATCCGATTGCATTATTGGATTGCAGTTGTGTTGCTTAATGTCAGTTTTGATTTCATAAGGTGGAGTTTTTGACCTTCTCAACCTGATTCAACTTCAATTAATTTTCAAGAGCAAATTCTCTTGAAAATTGAACAGTCAACTAAATAGGAAACGCACCATTAAACGTCCGTTTGAATCCCTGGCTGAAGATAGACATTTAATCTTTCAGACCATATTGCTGTCTTGTTTCCTTTGTAAAATTTTATTGGTTATTGAAAGAGTTTACACAACCAAAATGATAGAAACCGGAGTCGATCCAAGAAAACTAAATCATCAGAATTGCCTCAGAAAACGTACATTTGAAATTATTTAAATATATTGTCAACGGAAAGTCAGATGTGGATTACAAATGTCTCACATATATTGTATACGCCACAATTCTTAATTGCTCACGTAGAAAACGTACAGGTTAGTACCGGATGTGCAGAATGCACATTGTTCTGTATTATATTTCCATTTTACCTGAACAATAACGCTAATGCCACTGTGGCATGCTGTTGAAATAAAATTACCCTTCAGAGTGCGCATTATGTTAGAAAGGTTTTAACTTTTAACAATACGACTTTCTGAATTTCATTCTACCGCACGCCAGATTTAAAGAAAATTGTTTTTAGTATTCTTAATCGTTAAACGTTTCAAATGTCGAAGTTATGCCAACTAGTTTGTTTATTGTATCTAATGCATATGATCTTACAATTAACATATGACAATTTAAGTTGTACTCTGTTAGAGAACCATCAGTAGGGAAAATCCTTATTGCGTAGTCATGAAGAACATGCTGCAGAGCTCTGACCACAAATTTCAAGACATGTTGTATAGCACTTTGTCACGTTTGCAATTTTTGTAACCATAGTTTTATTGTTAATTCGTCTAGAACATTTGGGCACAGTTTAACGTAAACTAGTTATATATCTTTGATAGCATGTCGGAGATTATTCCCGCCTGCACATAACCTCACTTTGTGACAAAACAACATTGGCTACAATAAAACACGAATTTTAATGCGATAAATTATAGCTTATTTTTGTTAATAATATTAAAAGTACTATTTTTCACGGCTGGTTTACAATTGTACTGGTCACTTCTCTTATATATTAAAGCGTAGTAAATACCCATCACTACGATTGTATGAAGTTAAATAACTAATAAGTGAGTTGGGCTTTTGTTTTTACGAATATACTCACTTGCTATCAGACTTTCAGATTTGTCAGGTGAAAGTACTTCGAAGCTTACTGCTACATGTGCATAACCACACATTAGGACATCATAATATAATATTGGCCATTATAAGATGTGACGTTCGTCCGATTTCCTTTCAAACTCATAGAATTGTTAAATTCACTTCATAATTTAAATCATAAATAGTACAGTATTTTGCTGTCGCTAATAATATTACTGGAGTGTATTATATGTATGTTTCTTCCCGGAAGCAATCCCTTGGGGTTACAGTGTTTCGCGGTTCCTTTTAAGATCCATCTCAATCGGGTGGTTTGCTATTTTTGCTTTGCTTTGTGCGGATAAAAATTAACTCCTGTTGGCCCCTTTAACATTATCACCGTTTTAACAGAAACTCTGTGCCTGTAATCTACGTTCTTGGCACAACATGTAATTAGCCATTTTCCGAAGATTACGCAATATTGTACAACCTATCGCAATCCAGCCCATTGTTCCCTGCTGTGTACCGCCTGTCCCTACCTTCATCGAAGTGGAGGCGTCCTACACGTAAAGGTACGAAAAGAAAACCTTGATGTGCTTAGCTATCTCAACTATAACAACAAACTTATCCATGTATACCGCTATTTAGTGAAAACAGTTTGCACTGATTTTAGTTTTCTTGAAAGTGCTTCAAATTGTGGAAAATAGAAGTACTTTGATTTTCATGAAATAAAGCAACCTTCAGTTGCTATTTGTTTAATGATAACGTACTGTACTTATTTTGTGGACTCAACTGTTATTGGCTACGCAGTTCCATTTTGATATTACCCTAAATATCGTGGCCAGTAGCGGCGAACCATCAAGTTCGGACGTCAAGCTGCCCTTTGTTTATACATAATCTATAACAGGACCCACTCTAGTTCTGTTTTCAACGTTTCCGTTTTCTGCTTATAATTTTTACTAATTATTTCGTATTTTGTTCAGTATGTATTTATATCCATTATTCAAAATACATTGCTTTTATTTTTGTATATTTTCCCATTTGTAAATATTTAATAAGTATCCTGGAGGAAACAATAAGGTAAGATCGATTCCCCGTAAGCTGCTGGTCCTCGTCCCTTTCACGAGGATCTTCATTTAGCTGCGACTTGAAAGGGAGGCGCCCGCTTATATTGACTTACCCTGTACATTGTAACAACTCAGACTTTCCTTGTGTAAACGTTTTACGTGAACCCTCCCACTTTCTCCCTGAGCCAGCTGAAAAGCCTTTCTCCATGGGTTTGTTTCGGTCTAACGGAAACGATCATTTGGACATTAACAAAGACAAGAATACAATGGGAGATAAATTATAGCAAGGGGTGCTGCATATATCATCCACCTTCTTCAAATCATTTTAAAATTCTATGTTAACCTGCTTTTATAAATTTTTTAAAATGTGATTTTATAAGAATTCAACTGCACCTTGCCTTATGCACCAATTTCTAAACGTTTGTGTAGAAGCATGCCTATGCTGCGGTAACGTAATGGGGCTTTTAGGAACGTATTCCACATCGATAATGTGTCCAATATATTTCACTAGTCGCCCAGAACCTTTTCTTCTGGTAACACTTTCTGGTAGCACTTTCTGGCTTATGAAGTTTTACACACCGAATCCGAGTTTACGTGAATTCTTTATAATATATACTTGAATGTTTAACATTTTGTTCTTGGTTCTTTAGTCGTGATTAGCTTTTTCGAGCCACTACTGGGCACCGGCCTCTTCTCTGCCGCGTGGTTTTCCTCAGCTCTAAGATAGAAACACTGGAAACTTACACTTTACGTCGAAGACGACCAAGAGAACTTGGGGAGAAGGTACACCCGTAATTTCGTTATTATTTGTAGTTTTATTCTGAGAATTCACATAAATACAAGTTTTTGAAAGTAATACGACTAAATTACTTTTATTTACTAAAAATGGTGTTCTCGTTTGAACAGGAAGAATTTATAATGGCACGTTTCTTTCACCAAGAAATAGTGATCTAGTACAAAACCGCTCTGAATAACATTATACCAAATTTTTATATCGCCCGCTGACTATTTACAAATTAAACAATTTAATGAAATACTGAAGCAATGAGTAATATTATTTCAGGAGATGGAAAGGGTTACCTCAGAGAAATATAGTGGGCAGTTATTGAAAAATACTGCAAGAACTATCGCTGCCCTAACCAAAATACTAATCAAAGTTCTTAAAACAAGTATGTAGGAAACCGTGAAATATTGCTGTGTAATATATAATATAATAATACACCGAATGTTTTTGTGGAAATATTTATATATTTCTCGAGCTTATTAAGCATTCATTAGTTCCAAAATGATAAACGTAGCACAAAAGGAAATTTCTTGAATTTTTTATTATCGAAACAATACAACCACATGTTTCCCATACGTCAACAAGGATACCAAAATAGAATAACGATTAAAATCTCTGGGAATATATGTATGCTAGATTTCTTTAAGGCAACAGCGGCAAGTATACTAAATAAAAATTTTGATAGACATATGATGTAGAAGTAGGCGAGATGACCTTCCAAATGATACCACACCTACAGATGTTTTTCAATCATGCAAAGCCTGTCAATAATAGAGAGAGCCCTTTTTTGCTTCGGTGTCCCAGAAACTAATCTCATAAATTTTTCGATTGAAGTCTGACTCATTTGTGTGATGAAAATGAATAAGAAATCAAACCAATCCTTTATTAGCTATATTTTTCTATAAAAATGCAGAAACTTTGCTGAATATTTATGGCTTTTTTACGAGTGCGAAGTTTGCTAACGTTTCCACACAATAATCAAATCTGTACAAAAGCTCCCTATAAATAGAATACTAAATGAAAACAAAATTATGCAAACCAAGCGCAATTTTTAAAGATGAGGGCGTGCGCCCCGTTTTCAATCAACCGCGGTTAGTCAGTTTGCCAGGATTCTTGACGTTTTTGATGGATAGCAGAAAGGGGAAAAACGGCTTCACCACACAATCATTACTCCATAAAATTGTATAACTCCGAGGAAAACGTAAGGGTAAACAATCTATTTCCAGATTTCATTTTTTACGCTTTTGAAGAAAAATCTGTCACCGAGAACTGCGGATGAGGTTCGCTTTTAATCAAAATAAGATAACTAAGCCCATTTCAGGAATAAACATGCCAAAAGTTTATTCCGAGAAGAATGTAGTGCGAATGAGAAAATAACTTGGGAATTATGACTTGGAAGTTTTCCACTTGTTAGCTGTCAATTTTGAGAATTAATTTTGAAAGGAATTCCTTCCTTCAACCTAAGTTTTGTGCGACTGAGTACACTTCCTCTTCGTGAACTCCAACAAACAAATTGGTTAAAGTTATATTCGAGTGGGCAATAATGGACAAAATGTATATTTAAAGTTGAAACTGTATAATACTGAAATACAGCTGACAACTTAAATCATTTCCTAAAAATTGAATTTATAATAAATGAAGGAGAATACAGCTGAAAATCTTCTCGCCGCAAGTGAAAATAGACACAATGAATTCACATTTTAAACAAAGCTAAAAAAAGAACCAACCCATCTAGCACTTAAAGTGGAGGGAAATACAATACTTCAGCAACAGACCCTTTATCAAATAACAAAACTAAAAAGCGTTTCTATTAAGGCTGGTTCTTTTAGAAAGTGTAATTTAAGTTTCCTTTCTCATATTTTATAATACCACATTAATTGTGTAAAATTGTATAACCTAAGATATTATTATTACACTGCCACCAATTAACACATTTTAACATAAAATTAAATCAAATTTACTTGATGTTACATATATTGCTGTGGCCAACCTTATTAGTTTTATGTAAATAAAAAAAATAAATAAACAATGTAAGTATTTGTTCTTATTTTAATCCTTGTGCTTAACCACCTTGGTGGTCCTAACTTAATACCATAGTAAAATATTCCTTCTTAGATAATTTGCTTTTCATAATTATGTTAAATTAACATTTAAATGGTTCTTATAGATTCCTGGATAAAACAGGGCAATTTCCATAAACAAATAAATAACTCCTTTCAATGTTCCAATAAAGTTCTAGCAAGCTAACAGTCAAATGTATTCTCCTTGTTGCGGTATTTTCTGTCTTTCAATCGTCGGATAGTCTACGTCAGAGGTAAGTTTACTTATTCCGTAGGATTAAACTTAATGGGTAGTAGACGAAGGCAACAGTACTATTTCGGCAGGATAAGGCAGTTACGAGAACGTATTTTGAGCGAATGTAAATCTAAATATAATGTTTATAAAATTAATTCTATTTATCTGGTGTAGTAACTAATAAATAGATATATTTTACAGGGGCCTCGGTGGTGCGGGAACGGGTTGCCACTCGAGGCCACAGCGAAATGTAGTCGATCCGCTGGGGCGTTCGAATCTTAGCTGGGGCGACCGCATTTTGCTTAGTTAAGTTTAGGGTGCATGTTGCATGAATGTTTAGTGTGTAAGGCACTCCCGCAACCCCCTGAAGTAATGCGAAAGGGATTACGGGGGGGGGGGGTAGTATATGAATGAATGAGAAAAAAAGATACAATTTACAAATTGAAGAAGCGGAAATTAGCATTTAAATCCAGACCAAATGCTTATCGTCGTAATCGTTTTGATTTTAGGGATAATTTCAATTTTTCGGAAGATTTAAATTAAAGAAAACCACTGTTCAAAAACTACTGGAACAAATAAGTTTCACCAAATAATACAGTACTATATAATTATGTAAACGAAATTGTTTATATTTCATAAATTGTTGTGTAACACACATGGATCAGTTATGTATGTGTTATGTAACTTTGCGATTTTATGCAGGCGGTCCATTATATTATACTACTGAAGGTGGAATTAGTGGCGTTAGTAAAGCTACCGCAGAAAATATGACTGTAAGGGTTACACATGCATTTGCAAATTACCCATATTTTACTACCAACTACGACAACTGACGTTGAGTGGCGTTTTTCACAGCCTCCAGCATTTAGTAAACGTACTACAGCTATCTTTGTTTAACTCTCTGCTTTTAAGATAATGCTTTCTTTTCCGTGCACCATTGCATGGAACTTGTCACACATTGTAGACCCAGTGGTAGTTAACCAGTAAGAATTTGGCCGATACCTAACCAACAAGATAAGTTGTATTGAAAGGCACAACAACGCTGTCAGGTATATTTATCCTAGGGGTTAGTTTATACTGTCTGACAACTGTTAAAGACTTTTATTGGAATATAATCGGTGACATGTAAATTCAAATACAGAGCGTTTGATCTATGAATTTAAAACTACAGTGCATATGAAAGGTTGAACCATAGATTAATAAATGAATAAAGTCATACGAGAAATCAATAAAATTTAAATTATCTGTGGTTCCCTATACCCATATAAGAACAAACAAACAAATTAACAAAATCAAATGAAATAGTTTATCAAGATTTAGTAGAGAACATTGGACTTGTAAAGGACCCATATTCTGTATTCTAATGTACTTGTTTTATTCAACTTAAGGGGCATTCTCATGGTTCGATTTTTACTGATCAACTTTGATTGAATATGTAAAATATAAGAAAAAATGCTGTATGAACCTGTATTTCAATTCTAATTGATCAATTTCAGCTGAATCTACAAAAGTTTGCACCAGTACAACTGTTGTTGATTCACTAATGAGTCTCTGCAATTGTTCCTTAAAGTTGAAGCCTGTTTGAAAGGTGTTAACTTTTCCAGTCTACTTCAATTTTCTTGATTGTGTAGGTCTGTCAACAAGTCGGCTAACGAGAAAGCATGATCGAGGAATGCAGTTAACGGTGTCTTTCAGAAAAAAATTGGTTATTTGATACGGGAATTCCTGCGTTACTATTCTGCATAGAAACGTATTTTTTTATAATCGCGCAGGAATTGCTTGTCTCGTAACGGTGTTCTATTTTTTAATGTTCTGTTACATTTTAGGCAGAATTTTTGGGAATGTATTTGATTGCATTTATAAATGATTTCTGTACCCTGCTGCATCATCTAATGCCAGGTTCGTCATCAGGTTTGTGGACACTCCTAACTGATTTCTACATAAATTCCAACTCCTAGCACAAAGCCGACATTTTTTACGATTACTCTTCAAATTTACTCAAATTTGTTTAAGTTCCTCCTTAGAGAAAACACAAATAACACCAGTACGAACAACTGCGTTCGGCGCCACTTCAATTATAAATCTTGATTCGAGCTATCTTTAAAAGTGTGAACAAAGTAGTTGATAAATTTTAGTTGATTAACTCAACTTGATCAAAAAAAACGAAGCTTGAGGACGCCCTTTTAGTTAGCAGTACTGCTTGAGCTAACCTTCAAACGGTCGAACCTGTTGGAAAAAATATTTCTCCACCGAATTCCTCGAAATAATCGAAACTCGCCGCTGTTTTCTAGCGGTCCAGGTAAATGGCAAACTTTGAAACACTTATGAACACCTGGCTTGATGTAAGAATTATTCCTTAGTTAGATATTTGGTCAGTAAACTACCGGATTTTGTAAACACAGCCTTGCGTCGATAATACCCTAACCGTTAATTTTATTAAATTTGTAGTAAATTAAATTTATTTTAATATTATGCATATGTTTTATTTTTAGCTTCAGTAGAAATGTTTAATAATTATCTTCATTGAAGTTATGTGCTTCAAATGCAATAAACTTTTCTTGAAATGATAGAAATTTTGACGTATCAAACTTTGTTTACATTTAAGATATGTAAATGAAACAATGGAACAAATGAAGTCGAAAAACAATTGCCAGCTATTGACACCGATTGCGCAAAACTCCAACTTCGATTATTAAATGTATGTTTCTTAAGAAAAACATAACGCCGATTCACTAACACTTAACACTTAATAACAAGTTTTATTTCAAAAACCATTTAATTACGCTGATTACAAGTTTAAAATGAGTAGCCAGAAAAGCGTCCAATCACACTGATATCTAAAAGGCTACTCCCTTCTAAAACCATCAAAATATTCAGTTACTATTCGGCCATTTCCATAGAGACTAACAAAATCAAATGAAAAATTTGAAAGTGCAACGCTTTGTAGTTTAAATCTGGGACGTATCGGCTGATTTTCTACAGCCAATCAGAAATAGGACACAATTGGAAAACTTAATCATACCTAAATTATACAAATAACTGTGTTACATTAGATACGATACAAAATCTGAATTTTTTTCAATTTCCAAGCAAAATTCTATACGTTTTAATACCACACACGAGTACAATCCGATGCGAACAAAGCGAACCATATTTATTTATTAAAATTACCTATTTTTGTTAAATTGAATTATATATATTATTAAAATCGTTAAAATGTGTTCGTAATACACTCTAGAGTAAAACAGTGTTATAAAATTCACACGGGAAAAGTTGAAATTCCAACATAGCACATATTTGGCGGAAATGACCAGACTAAAGAAAATCGATCCCAAACATTATTAAACAATTCATTTTAGGGACTTACTCAATAATAATAGTTTTAGCCTCACAAACGATTTCCAAACACCCTCTATACTGATGCACTACCTACGGCAAACTTTCAGAGGTGAACCGAGTAGTAAATAACCCATTATTCAACATGAAATGTAAGTGTATGTATTCTTAGAGCTAACAGGACCGTGCTGATATTCTATTATATTCTAATAATGTCGAACAGTACGAAATAATAAGTAATCCTTAATACCCCAAAGCTCATCCAGCATAAACTGAAATAAACCGTTGTAGATCCGCAGATTCTATAGTATTTACCATGCAAGCCAAGAAGATAAGGGTTAATTTCCTTTATAAATCTGATCGAAACAAAAGTAAAACACACGTCTGCAATTTGATAAGGATTGCTTACGTCTAAGTGCTACGTGACGGACAAAAATGAACCTATTTGGATTACAAAATTATAGTGAATTAATTAATCGCATTATAACTTAGTTAAAACAATTTCTTTTTAACTAGCAATAATTGGAGCTATATAGATTACAATATGAAGATCTTAATGTCAAGAAGGCGAAAGCGTAACTAACTAAATTCTATGACGCAGAAGCGCATTTGCACTTCACAACTTTTGCTTATGCTACATTATTGCTAGGAAGCGAGGTAAAAGGCATCTTATCTAAGTTTACTAATGTTACATAATTACTGTTCACTTTAATGCTTCAGTTACGGTATTTCAAGTTCACGTAATACATATGAGGTATATGTTTTCTGACTGATTAGCATATACAAACACACTGACGCGAACTAATATTTATATAACGATATATACACACATAAGTACAGCAAACAGATATTTAACTACCTTAAAACTGCTTGTTTTAGTTGCAAGAGACTCAAAATATGGATTTACTCCGAAATTCCCACTAGCAAATTTTCCCTATTGCAATACATTTTCATATTACTACTACGCAAAAAAGAAAAAGCTAATTTTCATATTAATACAGCAGTAAAAATATAAGTCAATCCCAAATAGAGCTGCCAGAACGCTATGTATTTTTTTTAGCTTGGTCAGCATTAATTGCGATTCGTAGCTATTTTCACATTATATTAACTGCTAAAGAGACAAGGAAAAAGAACCTAGTGGTGACGGGGGTAATGGATGAAGAAGGAGAGGGACAGAGAGAAATACTAAAAAAAATTGCAGTGGTGATGAACAACGTAGGGGTGGAGTGGGATAAAGAAAGGCACCTAGAAGACTATACAAGCCTGGGGAAGTACACGGAGGACGGAACCAGACCGATTCTTGTCAAGCTAAGCAGATATAACAAAAAAATCGAAATACTCAAGCAGGCCAAGAACCCAAAGAACACGAAAATATGGATAAATGAAGACTTCACAAATGAAGTACAAGAAGAAAGGAGGAAATTAGTACCTATAATGAAGGAGGCAAGAAGGAAGAGACAAAAGGCGATACTAAAATACAACAAGCTAATAATAAATAATGAAATATATGATACAGAAGGAAAGGATACGGCAACTATACAACAGGCACAAAAGGGAATTGCAAGTGAGGCAAGTTCCAGTATGAAAAGACTGGTCAGCGATAGATCACCCAAAGAAGACCCACTGCAAGCGCAATTAAGGAAAATAACGAGAACAAAAAACTATTAAACAAGAAGGAAGAGGAAGGAAGAGAAGGCAAAGACAAAGGCAATGAAAGAGGACATGACAAGGATATGAGAAAGGAACCAAATTTAAAAAAATCGAAACCGACGAAAGGAATGAATAGCGACAAGGAGAATGACAAACAGAAAAGAGTAAATGAGACCTGGAGAATGGGACGTTGGAATATACAAGGAGTTAATGGCAAGGAAGTCGAACTTACAATCGAATTCGAGAAAAGCGATATTAAGATACTAGGCATAACCGAAACAAAGTATAAAGTACAAGGAATTCGGACTCTGAATAATGGGCATATTCTAATCTACAGCGGAGTCAACATAACAGATAGAGCTAAAGCAGGAGTAGGTATAATAATTAATAAGGAATACCTATACTAAACACATCACAAAATGGAAATACATTTACCACAGGCTGATAAGACTAGATCTGAAAACCGATAATAAAAAAATTACGCTGTTAGTGGGGTATGGGCAATCTGAGAATGAATCGAAGGCAAGCAAAGACGAATTTTGGGAGACACTACAGGAAGAAAGAGATCTGATCGATAACAAAGTAATTATAATCGGGGATTTCAACGGAAGAGTTGGAACAAATAATGAAAGTGGCCACCCAGTAGGAAAATTTGGAGAAAGGGTAATCAATAACAATGGCTAGAGAATTATAGACTTCTGCCTCAACAATAATATGATAATCAGCAACACACACTTCCATCACAAAGAAATACACAAATACACACGGGTAATGGACAGCAGAAATGAAAAATCAATAATAGACCTGGTGATAACCCAGAGAGAACATAGAAATGAGGTAACCGATGTTAGAGTAATAAGAAGAATGGAAATTGGAAGCGATCACTTCTTGGTACAAGTGAAGCTCAAAGTTGAAAATATGGTTACAACAAACAAAAACCAGGTAAATAACCGATATAAATGGCCTAGTATAAGAGCACATAAGCTAATGGAAGAAGAGATCAGAAAGAAATATGCTGGGATAATACCAAGAGAAGTAGAGAAATGGGAAGAAAATGAGGATATCGAGCAACAATGGAACAAATTTTAAAAAATGGTATGTAAAGCGGCTGAAGAAGTATGTGGAGTCACAAAAAAAAGAACTGGAAAGTAAACAGCGTGGTGGAACGCACACGTTAAGGCAGAAATCAAAAAGAAAAAGAAATTATTGAAGATTTACCTAAGCAAGAAGACAAATGAGACACTAGAACTATACAAAGAACAAAAACTGAAAGTTAAAAAGGTAGTTAAAGATGCAAAACAACAAACGTGGGAAGACTTTGGACGATAGATGGAGGAAAATAGCCAAGGAAACGCAAAGCTGCTGTACCGAACTGTGAAAAACTTAAGGAAAGGAAATACAAACAAAAGCCAGTGGATAGAAGATAAGAAATGGAATATTATAACGGAGGACAATAAAATAGTAGAGAGATGGAAAGAGTATTCTCTGATATCCTAAATGGAGTAACGGAGACAGCACATAGGAGTTTAAGGGAAGAGAGATTAGAAATAAGACAAGAAGAAATAACCATAACGGAAGTCTGCCAAGCAGTAAAGAGATTGAAGAACGGCAAAGCAGCTGGATATGATAACATGAAAACTGAACTTATTAAATATATGGAGAGCGCGGGATAACAGTGCTACAGAAAATAATAAACATAGCATCGAAAACGGGGAAAATACCGAGAGACTGGACAATAGCAATATTACTACCTATTTTTAAGAAAGGAGACCCGAAGAAATGCCAAAATTATAGAGGAATCTCAATATTATGTATAGCCAGTAAAATATACGAAATGATACTGGAAAGGAAACTAAGGGGAGTAGTAGAAAGAACAATAGACGATAATCAATGTGGTTTTAGAGCAGAGCGAGGAACAACCGACTTGATATTCAGCCTGCGGTAAATAGCGGAAAAAATGACTGCTCATAATATAAAGCTATACCTAGGGTTCGTGGATTTAAGAAAGGAATTTGACACAAAACCAAGAAGCGAGATATGGCAAATATTAGCAAACAGAGAAGTAGATAAAACACTACAGAGGGCTATAAAGAGCTTCTACAAAACCAGTCGAAATGTAGTAAGAACAAACAATTGTCTTTTGAAGGAATTCACCACAACGACCGGAGTGAGATAGGGAGGAGTGATTAGCCCACTTCTGTTTATTCTACTGATGGATGAGATATATAAGACCTGCAAACAAAGATTGAAAAAGACAAGAATAGGTACCTACAAACTACAACAGGTGCACTTAATCAGAAATTATGTATGCAGATGACTTAGTCATAATTGCAAAATCGGAATCAGACCTTAACCATAACATGAAAATCTGGTATGAAGAATTCAAGGCCCACGGAATGAGTATCAACAAAGAAAAAACGGAAGTGATGGTATTAGGAGGGGAAGAACATATAGAGGTTGAACTAAACAATACAAAGCTGAAACAAGTAGAAAACTTCAAATACCTGGGATCAGTTATAAACGAAAAAGCAAAACTTGGTAATGAAATTGATAACAGGACAGCAAGCGCAAATAAGCTATACTACGCACTGAACAATAGCTTCATCCTAAAAAAAGAAATCTCAAACAAAACAAAGACTAGAATATTTCAAAGTTTATATGTGCCAGTGCTTACTTACAGCTGTGAAACATGGACATTGAGTGACAGGGACAGATCGAGATTACAAGCTAGTGAAATGCGTTACTTAAGAGCTGCATTAGGCATTACGAGGAAAGACTGCATTAACAATAAATTAATACGCGAAGGTATGAACACTAAACCGTTATCAGAAACTATTGAAAAACGACAGTTAACGTGGTTCGGGAAACTCACGCGAATGAGTGACAGCAGAATAGTTAAAACCATCTGGAAAGCTGGAATAAATGCGAAAAGAAAAAAAGGGAGGCCAAATAGGAATTGGAATGGAGAAGTTGCCAAAACACTACAACGAAGAGATATTAATTGGAGACAAGCAGAGAGGCTAGCGCAAGACTGTCGAGCACGGAGAACCCTATGTCTCGGCCCCTCGACACCGTAAGCTACAAGAGGATCCGCTTATGTATGTATGTATGTATTAACTGCTAATAATCTACCGTGATTTTAACCAGTCCCTACATTTAGGTCACTAGTTAGAACACACTATGTTCCGTCACACTATCAGAACCGCTATTAAACACTATTATCCGACGTAGAGTAATGAACGTCCTGGGGAAGTTTTCGTTTAAGACGAGTGTGGATAGTTTTTTCACCAAGAGCAAAGTTGAGAGTGTTGGACAGTTGGCAAATGTTGGCCATATCAGTACAGGTTGGCGTGGTGATACATTCGACGATTGTAGGTGTATTGGTTTGTCTGTAGATTTGATCATTTCGGACGAACCAAGGCGCTTTAGTGATAATGCGTAATATTTTGTGTTGCATAATTTGGAGTTTTGCTTGCACTACCCAAAACAGGACAGCCATAAATGATGATTGGTTTTAAAATAGATATATAGATTAGATTCTGTAGTGTGGCAGGCATTAAGTTAATTATTTATATGATAGCCCCACGACCAAGTACCTTTCCATTCAATGGTCTAGTTATTTAAAACTATTTTAGGTGGCGTTGGAGGTTTGCAAAGTTTTTTTAGCCTGTATTTTGTTATATTTAACGTCAGCGTCCACTTGGAGAGCCATTGGCTAATTTTATTAACGCTATCTTGTAAGAGCTCTATTACTACTACAATGTCTCGACTTTGAGTGTTGATGGTCGTATCATCGGCGAACATAGCTAGATGCGTGTTTAGCAAATCTGGTATATCACAAACATAAAGGGTAAATAAGAGGGGACCACGGATAGATCCCTGTTGGACTCCTGCTTTCATTGACTTGCCATCTGACACGCGATTGTTTAATCTAATATTAAAAGTACGGTTGATTAAAAATGAAAGAATTGTAATAATTAAATATTTATATATTTCTACTTCTGGCCATACGGTGTCAAAATCCTGTTGTATATCCAAAAACTGCAACGATAGTATGGAGCTTGGTTTTACAGCCTCTTTCGATTAACTCAGTGAGACGGGTTAATTGAAGTAAAGCTGAATGTTTTTTGCGAAACTCAAATTGGAAAGTTGGTAAAAAATTACTAATGGTAGTAACTGATGATAAGCCTTTTCTGAATTACTTTCTCAAAGACCTTGGATATGGTTGACAGTAGGAAGCTACGTTGGGTACTGGCTTCCCTGGTCTTGGAAAAACTGCTACTATTGCGCCTTTCCACGAAGACGGAAATAGCATATTTTGAAGTATTAGCTGAAGATGGTTGTTAACTGAGTAATAGCTTCAGAGGGAAACTTTTTGAGTAAACAATTAGTGAGTAGGTCCTGACCAGGAGATTTATCTATAGGGAATTTTGAAATTAAGAAGAGATTTTGGAGGGTGATTTTTAGTTGAAATTGCTTGGTTGGGATGGGACTGGTATTTAAGCTACCGTTCACTTCGTGTTATTGTGTATGTGTGTCTTCTACAGTTGAAGTAAATGTTTTCTCCAAATACTCCGCGAAAATGAAACACTTTTCTTCGTCCGTTGTATACTTGGCGTCGCTGATATTGATAGGGCTTAGTATATCTATATGCGGTTGATTTAATATTCTTTTGGTTCCCAACCACATAGTTGGATTAGGTGGTTGGAATTCACTGATGTAATTTTGATTTCTAGTTATGTGAAGTTCTTCCAATTCCCGTTGAACTTTTCGGTTTAATTGGTTGTACTGTGGACCTAAAATAGCTGTGTCATCGTGCACAGTGATGGACAAAGAAGGTGGGTGTAAGAAAGTGACAGAGTACAAGCGTTACGAGCCGTGCACACTTAGCAACGGAAGTTTGTTATGTGTACATTTTTGTGTTAAGTTTCCTGTTCGTGTTAGGTGTATGTTTGGTTGCATACGATTGGGATTTCGGTGCGCGTTTTGTGACCTTGTTGGTTTTGCATTTCTTTGCTTCCTGTCATTTAGGGAATTTTAAATAATTTTGTAAGCGTAGGTGTGAATTTTGATTTCTGAGGCGGGGGAGATTCCTGTTGGGGAAATTCTTGAGGACTTTCTGCTTGACTTTCACGAGGTGCAGCTGTTAGTTGGTGATGTTGTTAGGTTCGATTAATTAAAAGATTTATATCTGCGAATATTTCGGATTCAGTTAATCATCCTGACCTGAAAGAGAATTTCTGCGTTATTTTGTTTAATATTTTGGTGGTTAAATAAATTCTCGAGGGTTTTATGCCCGATTATAATATGTTACTAGTACCCTTCAATTACGGTCGCCGCATGTTTTGGTGTAGTGTAAAAGCGCACTTGGGACCGTATCTCTGAAGCTGTCCGTGGACCGCTTCCCTGTAGCCGTTCTTCGATTATTCGGGGTTCCTCGACGAGAGAAGAATTGTTTTGTTCCGGAAGCCGTATCTGTCCTTCCTGAGTACCTGGCCGTTCCTGTAGAAGCTGCCGTCTTCGTGAACCTGGGGAACGTTTTCCTTCGGATATCGCTGTGATCCAGCCGTAAGGACACTTTCAGAAGCTGAGGTTAGAATTTATAACTTTGTTTTCTTCGATCGTGGAGCTTGGTTGATTGAAGGACGTGGGTTCGTGTCTTGTTGTTCCCCGTGGGGATTTGTGCGCAGGTTTTTGCTAACAAGTTTAGATGTTAGCTTAGAATAGAACAGTGGTGTTTTTGTAATAAGTATGATTTATATTAAAGTTGTTTGAGTACAGCAGTAAGTGAATAAACACTAATGTTTAGTTATTTATAATTACAAAATAAGCATATAACTAAATTATAAGCATAAGATAAAACTTTTTCTTTAACTGTACTAACGATCTTCACACCCCGGAATTTCTGCTATAAGTGTCTCCTTTAGTCCCCACTACCGTTTTGCCAGTGCGCATATTTACTCACCGGCAGAGCTATTTTAGGTCCACTATACGTGTTTTAAAACGTTTGATCCTCTTGCGCTGCCAAAGCCTTCTCGTCCTATTTTTTCTCTTGTTATGAGATTTGGTATTGCCAACAGTTGATAAGATACAGGATTATGTACTGTAACCGTAGAAATACACAAATCTATCGCAATTATTACATAAACATTACATATTATTTATTTATGAAATCAATAAGAGACATATAAAGATCACTCAACCGGGTTAATAATGCTTGTTACTTCAGTCAAATGGATAGCAGAAAAACTAATTAAAAATACAGGAACTATTTTTTCAAAACCACCTTGGTGGACCGCGGTAGAGTAGTGGCCGCGCAGCTTGGCTTCAGAGTTATTCTACTAGTCACTTGGGTTCGAATTCTGAGCACTGCACTATCCTAGGGTATTTGTGTAGTCTTAGTTGTAATTGGGGGATGAATTTTTTCAAGGGGGCATGATAGACTCGTTGTATAATACGAAATGTGCTGAGCCGGGGTAAGCTGGGTGGAGTGGCAATTATGGAGTTGCATTTGGCAACAAAAAAAAAACAAAAAAAATTACCTTGCTGATAGAAACACATATTAATAATAATTACTTTACAGATTTAGAAAACACAGGCGAGGTTTAGAGTTTCATGGATGTAAAAATTACGAAGAAATGTGGAAAATGCTGAAATCCCAACTAACATTCCCGTAGTTTTCAAATACAGAACATCGGCTAACAATTTATAATATATTGATAAAGTGAAAGTTTAAAAATCTGATGAAAACCAACTCAACAATTGTAACCAATACGCATAGATTTGTTTTCAAAACGGAAGTAATATAGTGTGCGTCAAAAGTTGCACCTGTCGCAAGAATACGAAGAACACGCTTTTAATAATTTGTAGGAAATTCCATTACCTTCATGGCTTTCATATCCGATATTCACTGTACTTTCCTTGTAGACTAATATAGAAGAATAATATTACAACTTTCTAGAACTATTTTTTCAGCAAGGAAGTTCTACATATTGACAGTTGTTTTACCATCAACAATTTTGCGTCTGTAAAAAATTTTACTATAAGGAAACTATTTCTTAGAAATAACATTACTTTTGCTATTAAACATAATTTTCTGTACATTCTAAAAATGTGTATAATACATATAATTGAAATACGTAACTTAGGGTCTATTTCCAAATGTCTACATTTTAATTTTTTAATATTAATAAACAAGATAAATACAGTGCTGGATGATGGTTAGGTACTACAATTCCTTACAAATTGTATAAAGTGGAATTTTCCAGAATATTGGTAGAAAAGTAAATTTTAGTAACTACCGAAGGCCGCAACTTACAACATATCCATAATAATTAGACCGAATTTATGTATTCAAGTTAACGATTACTAGACCTAAAGGCCATGCGCCGACAAGAATAGTTTTGCTTGTATACTATAAACATAATATGTATGTATAATTTAAAACCATGCTTTATTGATATTATTTTTCAAGAAAATCAGCTATTGTTACTAATTTTTCACCGTTTATTTTTACTGTGGCAACCCTATGTTTAGGAGAATATTTCGAACAGTATTCACTGCTTAACGTTTGGTTTATGATGCCTCCTGTCTCCAACCTCTTCGCCATTCTTTATAAACAATCTGTAAAACAGTCGAGCCCTAGCACAGGTTCTGTTATTTGTTAAAGATAATTACTATTGATAGTAAACATATTTCGTCCAATTAATGAATTCCAATAGAGATTATTATACAAGGTATTAATTACTGCCGTCGTATTCTTATAGTAGCAGTGGAGTAATTTTAATTCTCTATTAAATTTAATGCGTTTAATTGGTGTTTTGTTTATTACGCCGGAGTTGAATCTTTTAGCGTTTCGTAATTTCTAATGATGAGCTTCGAATTTGGGATACACTGTATACTTTCGTATATACACACACAGACAGCTTTAAGTATGTCCAAGTGATCTATTTAATTTTGTTAATGTACAATTTTTTTTATGAATTACCCCCTTAATCTACGAACAACCACTAATTACTACGGTTTGAGTTGCTGTAGTTAGAAATCTGTTAAGCCAAACCAGCCCTTCCTATCCCGTTGCGTGACATACATCCGACATACCTTATAGTGTTTAGTTGTTATAATCTCGAATTTGAAAATGTCGGTCCCTCTTTTGCTCAGGTGAGATCCCAAAGGAAACAGGAGAAGCAACAGTGTAATAGATATAACCACAATTTAATTAAAATATGACAATGGAGAGCAACACGCCGACGTCTCTTATGTCTTATTTATCAAACAAACGCAGGAGGGAGCACAATAATAAATTAAATCAGAGGAAGGTAGATTCAAGGCACTACACTCGAGACTCTGGCTACTTAACAAGAAAAATACTGCAACTGCGAGATAACAGCATTCATTTAATGCATCAAAACGAACAAATTATAAACTTGCCCCGGGGAAGCAGTTTTCTAATCAGTTTTGTTCGCAAGCGCGAGTTAATTTCATTGCAACTAAGCTATTGCACGATGTGTATTATTACAGACTGTAATTTTCGAAAAGTTTTAAATTGTCGTGCAAAACTCGACAAAAATAAATACTTCAGGCTGGTGAATATTATTATATTGCGAAAAATGAATTAAATTTTAACACAATTATATTCCGCTTCTTATTTAGTAGCCCATGATGACGGTGTAGAAACAAATGATAAATATTTAAGAAGCCTATTGCTTGCTTGCTTTGAAAGAGCGAGATCTAGGACGCGGTTTTCCAAGCATCTCTATGCACTTAGGCCATATGGCCCATTGTACACCCTAACTAAGAATTCTACCTATCTGGGGTAATTCCAACTCCAGTAGTGATTTTTAACGTGTCACACATCGTAGTGGCACGGGATCTACGGCTTTACTTCTTATCCGACAGAAGGCGCATTTTCAGATTTTTCCCCGCTAGAAAAATCTCGCCGACCTCAGCCAGGTTTGAACCCGCGTCCCTCGGATCTAAAGGCAACTGCGCTAACCACTAGACCACCGAGGCCGGCTAAGAAGCCTATAGTACGATCAGAATTATTTCGATGAGTATTTTTTGTTTGGGGGCCCTAAACCGGCCTGGGAATGCAAGACCTAATGCAGCCCTTTTCGCGAAAAATCCATGTCATTCGTTGCTCTATCTGGGTCTAGCACACTTCGCCCAAGGTCCATAACGGCCCACGCTATATTCTGTCCACAAAGCCCAAAGTTAGGACACGGACGTTTACGCCCAACATGACCACATCGCGCAGTTCAAACCTACCGTGCATTTTTCTTCGGATAATATCGATTCATTGCTTATTTGTTTTAGTACATATGTACTGTTCTTCTAATCTTTATCGATTTGTGGACTACGCAACGCCCAACGCGACCGCGTCGCCCAATTCGAAATGTGTCCACAAAAGCCTAAAGCCTACTAGGCCCACAACTTCCAAAGAAACAGAACGCCCTAGTGACCATATCATCCAATTCGAACTTACCGTGGTTAAATCCACAAATTGCAAAAGTGGATACAGGATATATTATCTTTATGTCATTTTACATATACATACCTACATCAATTATAAAAGATTTTGACAACAGAAGAACTTCTGGTGGCACACGTTCTTTTGTTGTCAAAGACTTCTTCAAAGTGACATACAAATTCCGATAATACATCCTTTAAGTATCCCCTGTTGTAGTTGGACGACTCAACCACGGTAAGTTCTAATTGGGCAATGTGGTCACCTTGGGCGTTCTGTCCCACTCTCACATCGTTAAATATTAGAAGAATAGTACATACACTAAAGTAAATAAGTAATGAACCTAGCTGAGCCGAAGGAAAATTTATGAAAGGTTTGAATTGGGCGACGTAGTCGTGTTGGGCGTGTTCTGTCCCTATCCTAATTTTGGCCGTTGTGGGTAAAATATAGTACTGAGCGTTATGGACTTTGGGCGGAACGGTAGCTTAACTACTTCGGCGCTGTTTGCTAAGCTGGACAACTAATATGGCTCACAGAGTCTTGGCACTATTATTAAATTGGTCAATGTTGCTTACTAATCACAATACTAAATGAAGCTGTAAATTTACTTAAATTAATTTAAGTAACATATTTTCAAGTAACCAGAGAAGGGATTCATCGCTTACTTTTGTTGAAAGTCGCAGAAATTCGATTGAAGCCCGCAATCTATACATATTACGCGCTAATCAACTAGAAAACCACCGTTTGAAAACCTACTTAAGATACTTGGATATTTCTGTGAAAAACGAAGGTACATTTGTCCATTCTAGGAGATGCAAGCCCAGAAAGATTACGAAAACGGAAAATTGAAGAGCAGTGTTAAAGGCAGTGATTGACAATCCCCATGTAAATAAAAAAATACCCACTGTATGGAAATGACCCTTAAAGAAGTTTGAAATTTTGTAATTTTTTCATAATTAACTTCTTCTGAATCCATCTTGTAAAAATAATGTATTGTTGAGCGACAATTTCAAACAAAAGCAAAATTTCGAACAAGGATAAAGTGAAGAGACTTTTTCTCCTTCAATCGGGCTTTAAGTCTATTTTTCGATGTAAGCCACAGCAATAATCTTCCATCGTTCTCTATTCATGCGACTTACATCCAGTTTAGCCCAGTTGTTGGTTTTAAATAGTCCACCCACCTCATGGGTGGTCTTCATGGCGGTTTGAACGAATTGGTCGCCCCTTCTGTTATAAGTCCCGCATAGTTTCATTTCAAAAATGCTGTTGATATTAGTATGTCTGTTACTTTTCTCCTTTCTCTAATTCAGGGTGTTTCAGAATATCGTCCGGAATGCACAAGTAGAACTCATTAATATAAGCCAAGAAGTCTATATACACATAGTCAAACCATGTACCATTACAGAATTATAGGCCTCCACAGTTTTCATAGAAATTTTGTTTTTCTTGAAAATATCTGAAGTTAATGATACTATTATCATCAAATTCAGTACAGAATTGAAGGTAAGTAGGATTTCAATGTGTGTTGAATCTGCAAAACACCAACCCGATATTAAACGACACACATTAAGGTGTTACTTATGGTAATTATGTACCAAATTTAGTGATAATAGCTTTACTAGTTCCTAATATATTCAAGATTAAAAATTTTGTTCGAAACTTTGAAAGCCTGTAAGTCCGTTGGGGTACATATTTTGAACTATGTTTATGTAGACGTTTTCACTAATTTTGATGTGTTCTATATGCCCTTAAAGGAACCCTTCTGAACATTATTTTGAAACACCCTGCATATTCGTTTTCTTTCTGTCCCGCAAAGGTGATCCTAATGTGACTCACTCCATTGGAGGTCAGGTTATTCTGAGAACATGCATATTTATCACAACCATCACCCAGTTTTCGGCACCATAACTCATAACTGGTAAGACTCATGAGTTAAGCACTTTAATATTGAGAGGTACGGGAATTGTGCTGTCTGCTAATAACGAGCAATCAAAAATTTTCAAATTAGGGTTGACTGTGAATGCTACAAGGCATGTCGTAGCTGTCATGTTACGTATCGGCCGTACCTTGTGTTTATTGCTTCGAATGTACACTCAAGCAAAGTGAACTTAACCTCAAAGCGTATCTCGTCGTAATAAAACGCATTTTAAAAAGCAAACAAACAACAAACAAATTACAACAACCACATTAAACAAATTTTGGCAGGTGAAGAAATTATTTTCGTTTGACAGTTGTTCAAATTGGCATTTTTTAGAGTTCAATCTTAGGCGTTCCTCCCTAATTACAAAAATTTTGATCATCCAAAAGCTCTCCACGGTTGTTGTACACTTCTTCTACACGCTGAGGGTTGGTTACCTCGTTCTATTGTAATACTTTGACCAAAGTATATAAATTCCTCAAAGATGTTTATGTATCTATTTTCTACCCTTATATTACCTCCTTCTGAGTACATCGACGAAGGGAGGATGAAGGGTCCTCCCTCAGCTTATTTTTAATCCAATCTTATGTGAATCAGCGTTTAATTCTTGTAATATTTCTTGTACGTCTTCTTTATTTTGAGCTATTAATAGGCGTAACTCGCACTATTACGCACAAGAGAATCCACATTAAATACTTGTTACTCATTTTCAAAGAAATTTTTCTGTAAATGTTGTACGACACCACATGCCTTCCATGGAAAGTTTACTGGACAACGCTACTTGGGTTTCTTACAAATCATTTTACGCGGGTTATTGGAATATGTACGACACAAACTATAGCACCAATATGATACTTGCTCACTCTAGTTAGATTATTAATAATTACCTAAATAATATATATGAAGGAAATCGGATTGGAAGAGGAGCTGTGGATCTATGGCCACCAAGAAGTTTTGATATAAATCGAGCAGATTTTTTCTTCAGGGTACAAATTTTGGTAGCAAATGCGTATAATTTATAAGATAGACCAATTGAGGCTTATTTATACCTCAATTGCACCTGACACGTTTGATTGAGGTGGAAGATAGTTTTTAAAACGATTTGTAGAACAAGATTTTGAGGCAATTTTCAACTTATAGTGACGTAATGCTGGGTATATTCAGGTCAGCTGTCCGAGGACGACCAACTATTTTCTGCAGCGCTGACCCATTGCGGCAGTAGAACAACTGTGCATCTACTGTCAGCTCACTTGAATAGTATATCCTTTCCGGTAGTGCAAATAAATGGGATAGGTTTATTAAATAAGACTTTACTATACAGGGTGATTCATTAGCCTCTTTACAAACGCTGGTAATGAAAACTAGATGTAATTTCATGAAGAAATGTTCTTAAGGATGTAGGTTCTATCTTTCTTTGTTAAGAAGATATAAGGTTTTTCAAATAATTATTTCTTTGAACACTAAATTAACTTGAAAAAACGTAGTAGCCATGGTTTAGCTTAGCAAAAGTTAGTAAAATAACATCACCTGTCAAAAATGAATCCCAGTTCTCAAGAGATGGCATTAATAATTTCGCGTCATTTCCAGCAAAGAATTAGTGTAAATGTTTGGGGTGGTTTATTTAACAGAAAACTATTTGGAAATGTATTTGATGGAACTTTAAATGCAGAGAGGTACCATAACTTTTTGAGCACCACATTTTTTGGTGTACTGGAAGACGTTCCACTCCACCTGATGCAATATATGTGGATGTGGAATATACCACGGCCACCTAGATCACCCAACTTAAATCCTTGCGATATGTATTTATGGGCAACTTGTTTATGCCGTTTGTCATCAATTATTGCACAGGATTCGAGATGCTGAAACTCATATTAGAAACAATATGAATTTATTACGCGTGCGAGAGAGTTTAGTTCGTCGTTGCCAGTTCGGTATTGAGGAGAATGGACTAATTTTTGGACATTTACTGTAGTCTCAAAGTTGGTTTCTATTTGTTACAGTAAATGTCTTCGATTTTCTTAAAATATGATTACTCATTAGTTTTCAAAAAGATAATTATTTTAACAACGGCATAACTTCTTAACAAAAAAAGATAGAACCTACATTCATACGAACATTTCTTCATGAAATTACATCTAGTTTTCATTGCCAAATTTGTAAACAGGCTAATGAATCACCCTGTTTATTGTTTGTTGTTATCAGCTCGTTCAGTTGTATCTGTATTTTATTAACTGATTAATTAATATTAGTAAAATTGCTAATGACTATGGTAAGAGATCAACTTAGCAGAAATCAACATTTATATCCTGCAAAAAATTAAATAATCGCAGTGTCAATGCTATATGACTATTGGGTTACATCAACCACTTCTAAGGGCGGGCCACTTAGGTGCCCCACCCAGTATATCATATACCTAGGTTGATTTTTATTGCTTTTTTTCGAAGTTTTGCGATCTGGTTGTTTGTTTCTGTACTTTCTATTACTGTATTGGACAAGTTATACCGGGTGACCACGAGATGAGGTAACGGCATGTAACCCTTTTGTATTTAAACCCATTATTTTGGAATTTAATACTGAAATGACATATCAGTGTATTGCAAATTTTACAACAAATAAGAATATCACAAGACACCCTGTATAAACAAATTTATTTTCTATAATTTCCAGTTAAACAAATATTATCACACCTGGTTAACGTTATCATTCAAAACCAACAAGCAGAGATAACACAATACAACAAAGTCGAATTAGTTTTTATTTCCAGAAATCAAAAGTAGTCGAGGTACATATTCCAGCTGATATTTTATGTGGGCTTAATTTCTCTTTATATACAGATAAAAACGTCAATACGCGTGCAAACTCCTACTACGGCCATATGGCACAATTATCTGATAACGTAGCGTCGAATTAAAGCCTGTCGGCCTAGAAATGTGTCCTGAAAGTGTCATTTCTGCGAGACATGTTTGCCTCTCTGTGATGTTTGTTCTTTCGCGAACGAGCAACTTGTTTAGCTCGTTATATAAGAATTATTGGGGTAAACAGCCCTTTGAAGAATTATGATCGCATTTCTTGTGGAAAATTGCAAGTCGGAGTTAAAAGTTCGGGGAAGTTTATTACTGAAGATTAAGGCACAAAAATGCTGTCTATGCAAGCTTTATCTCTGACCTGAATTGCTTTTTAATCAGCATATTGTGGAGATACAGAATTTAGGTTAATTTCTATTGGCTTTGCCGCTGTTGCACAGGAAAGTGGAAAAATGCATTTCGAGTTATTGCAGTAACTTTCTGGTGTTGCTATGCAGATGCTATTCGGATATGCAGAATAACGAATCAGTTTGAACGCATTAAATGAAATTTATATGTAATTTTAAATAATGTAGTGATATTATTTCAACTGGATGTTTTTATTCAATTTTATACTATATGTTACACATCTATGTAATAACAATAAGTAAGTTACCCCTAAACAATGGAAGACCGCGAACATCGTTTTAATATTCAAAAAAGGGAATAAGAGAGATATTAAGAATTATCGCCCTATATCGTTACTTTCCCACATATATAAATTGTTTACAAAAGTAATAACAAACAGATTGTCAAAAAAACTAGACGAATTTCAACCACCAGAGCAGGCAGGCTATAGTACTACAGACCACATCCATACAATATGCCAGGTAATGGAAAAATCTCACGAGTACAATCTAAAGTTGTATATGGTTTTCATAGACCTTGAGAAAGCCTTTGACACCGTGGAAACGTGGGCTTTGATAAATGCCTTAAAACGATGTAGGATAGATAACAGATATATACAACTATTTAAAGACATAAGTATATACCAACGCTACACTCACGATAGATACCTTCGAAACATCCAACTTAATACACGTAAAAAGAGGCATCAGGCAGGGAGACACGATATCCCCAAAGCTGTTTACTAACCTACTGGAGGATGTCTTCAAAACCTTAAATTGGGATACGTTAGGTTTGAATATAAACGGGGAATACTTGTCGCACCTAAGGTTTGCGGATGACATAATATTACTAGCCAACAACATGACTGAGTTAGAAAATCTAACTGTGGAGCTACAAAAAGCTGCAGAGCAAGTGGGACTAAAAATAAATACAAGCAAAACGAAGATAATGTCAAATCAAAATGATACAACACCAATCGTACTAAACAATGAGACGATAGACATAGTGGACGAATATGTATACTTAGGCCAAAAATATCCATAAAAGAATGCCCACAAAACGAAGAAATAGCTAGAAGAGCAAAACTTGCTTGGGCGGCGTACGGAAAGCTGAAAGATGTGTTCAAATCACAATACCCGCAACACCTGAAGACAAAAGTGTATAATCAGTGCATCTTACCTTTATTCACGTACGCGTCGGGAACCTGGTCCCTGACAGAAACAAATATTGAAAAAAGGAGAGTTACAAAAAGAAGAATGATGAGATCGATGCTGGGAATAAGACTATCACATAGAAAAACAAACGAATGGATACAAAACAAGACTAAAGTCGAAGATGTGGTTGCACGAATAGCAAGGTTGAAATGGCAATGGGCTGGGCATCTGATGAGAAGGGAAGACGATCGATGGAGTAAGAAAGTGACCGAATGGAGGCCTAGAACTGGGAAAAGATCACGAGGCAGACCACGCACACGCTGGAGGGATGACATTGAAAAAATCGCAGGGATTCAATGGAAGAGTCGCACAACAGATAGAGAAATATGGAATCAGTTAGGGGAGGCGTTTGTCCAAAGATGGAATATTATGCGCTGATTTATGATGATGGTGATGAAGTTACCAAATCGGCATTTTTGCTGTAACAGGAATAAGTACTAGTATAAAATTGTATTTATTTAGGATGTAGGATTTATTTCACTAAGCATTAATTTCCTAAATAGCGCATTTAACTTTTACTGCTGAATTTAAAATGACAATAAATATTTCATTGATGTTTAGAAAGCATTTCAAAGAAGCTTTTGTTAAGCTGAAAATACGTCTTCGACACACCTTGTGCATATTTTTAAATGTTCTTGTTTATACAAGGTGCTCACATAGAGAGTGCTGCACTAAACATCTGTTTTTTTAAGTGGAACACCCAGTATATTATAGAAATGTTTAAAAACAACTTCAGTTCTGATCAAACTAATATAAAATTATATCAGGCATTTTCAACCGTTCTCAAGTTAATTGCAAAAAGTGGCCAAAACCAGGTGCTTGCCGTTGCCAATTTATTTAAGATATTGATATCAGGTTTTCACAGAAAAGGATTATTTTTAGTGCAGATTCCAAATTAACGTTTGTTTTGGAATATACAGGGTTTTATAATTTCTGCGAAACTTTAAACTGTTGAAACAACCCAAAACATAATAATTAAGAAGACCGCATATGTTAAGAGACACATTTTCTAGTTGGATAGTCAAAAATGATCATCAAAAAGTCTTTGAATCTGTATAGCAGTGGTTCTTAACCAATGAACTTATTACACAAGGACGTATCCGGGGGGGCCTTCCCCCTTCCAAGTTGAACAATTTATAATAAAACAGAACAATATAAACAAGAAGAAAAAATGCAAATCAAATGCTTGCAGCATCGTGCAAATCTTCATCTTGTTGTGTCAGTAGCATTCATTGCGAAGTATTCCTCTATACTGGAACCCGTAGCAAATACACTCCAATTAAAGGCACTTGACATAGTTAAAGGTAACCAGCACATTCAAACTATTCATAACATCGGGAAGATGCGGAGAACGTCACAGCTAAGGTGTTGAAAGAAACATTTGAATGTTGATATAACCGCCACAACACTTGCTGGCCGACAAATGCATAGAAAAGCAACCCTCCAGCCGGAAATCGATCCGAATATTGGAGAAGGTCTCTAATAACTCCTTACTTGGATTCCATCATATCATCTTTAGAAGTCAGATTTTCTGCAGACAAATCGCCTGCATTTTCAACCGAGTAACATAAGAGATGTTTCATTGGAGGAATGGAATGAAAATACTTCGTCTTGTACAACTTTTTACAATTTGGAAGGCATCGAAGGTGAAAGGGAATTGTGGTTCAAAATGTGGAATGTCGTAAGAGTAGCGCTAGATATTATCGAGGGTTTAAAAATGAGCGAATTGTATTTTCCAACCATTAGAAAGACGCTAGTGATTTTGCTTTCGTAGCCCGGCACAACAAGCACTATAGAGCGTTCATTCAGCTCCCTTAGCCGAATTAAAACATGGCTTAGAAGTACTATTGGTGAAAATAGGTTGAATGGATTATTCATGCTAAGCATTCGTCGTCAATGGGTTTTTGCAAACAAG
This sequence comes from Limonius californicus, assembly GCA_014611495.1. Taxonomy (NCBI): domain Eukaryota; kingdom Metazoa; phylum Arthropoda; class Insecta; order Coleoptera; family Elateridae; genus Limonius; species Limonius californicus. The sequence continues at coordinate 9,175 of JABXWE010004388.1, read as the reverse complement.
GAACAATTAGTGGAAGCTGTAGTTATAACAGTTGCAAGTAATCCTCACAAACTACCATTCAAAAATTAATTTTATTAATAAAGGGTATTTTTCTTCTGTAAGAAGTTGGATTCAGAAAGCTGCCCCCAATTCCGTTTTGAGCTGGTACGCCCTTGTTGTTACGCAGAACATCGTTTACAACTAGATTTAATTATGTTCTATCTTTCTGTAATCCATAGATTGCAACTAAGAACTACAAACATTTTTGTTGGACTTCAGAAAACTATATTAACAAATTGGAAAACAATGAGAAATTCACAAAGACATGTTATCATTCTATATGTGTTCATACAATCCTGTTGAGATCCAATAAAATTAGCTATTAATTTATTAAGCTGGTGAACAGATAATCTTCTTAGAAATACCACGCTGGAAGTGGTAAGTCTCAATATTGTCCGTTTTATCACTACAACTTGCATTTTTCGATTGAATCACTGTTTGTTTTGCACGGAAATTCACTAGTTTCAAAAACGTTACCGGCATCGTGAAAATCCGTACTAGACCAACTTGTAAAAGTGGTAAATTACATCAAGTCAAGACTTTCAAAAACATGCCTTTGTAACAAACTTTGCATGGAAGTTCAGCATGAAATTCTTGCATTTGCACACTGGAATAAGATGGTTATCCTGAGATAAAATGCTGTGCCGAATTTCAGAACTTAGGAATGAATGGTTGCCTTTTTTCCAAAATGAAGGTACAGGTGCTTCTTAAAAATGAACGTGTGTTTATTTACATTATACATTAGTTTTATGGCGTTAGAGAGTTTTCTTAGGATCTGTAGGATTCGTAAGATCTGTCCATAGCATTGTTCGTAATCTGGGTTACAGCAAAGTTTGCTCGCAATAGATTCCTCGTCTCTTGTCTAATGAATACAAATGCTTGCGAATGGGCTTATCTCTGCAATACCTCACAGACTATAGGCAAAATGGTGATGACTTTCTTCTGTCAATAGTTGCTCGTGACGAAACTTGGTGCCATTACTGCGAGCCATCCATTAAGTTATCGTCGATGCAGTGGAAACGTTCAAGTTCACCGCCACCGCAGAAGCACAACCTTCTTCAAGCAAGGTGATGTTAATATTTTTTTCGACCATGAAGTACCCTTGTTGATAGAGTTTAAGGCACATGGAGTAAATGTCAATGCAAATCAGTACAACGAAACTTTGAACAATCTGCATCAAGCAATAAGACGGAATCGCCCAGGAAATCTTACGCCTAGGGTCGTTTTGCTGCACGATAACGCTAGGCCTCATGTTGCTTATGTGGTAAAAGAAAATCTTCAACGAAAGAAATGGAGGGTTTTAGAGCATCCATTCTATAGCCCGGATCGATCGCCTTGCGAATTACATATTTTTGGACCGCCGAAAAAGGCGTTAAAAGATCGGCATTTTGAGTCTGACGCAGAAGTCCAGATAGCTGTGGAACGCTTCTTCGATCAGCAGCCACAAAAATTCTATGAGCGGTTACGTCGGTTAGTAAAACAATGGGATAGGTGACTTAACTGTGACGGTAATTATTTGTAATTAAATTGTTGAATAATTTTTTTATAAAAGAAAGGTGGGTTTTAATTGAACACACCTTGTATGTATATTAAACGACTGGTTGGAAATCCGATGAATTGATGGAGATGGTGATATTTTATGGTCTGCAAGATCGCCAGATCTAACACCACTAGATTTTTCTGTCGGGACATTCAAAGCAGGAAGAGTATCAAGTAGTGCCAGCAACTGCAGAGGACATACAAAATCGCATCAGAACAGTTTTAAAAATACTAACCGCGAGATATTAAGCAGTGTTAGCAAGGTTTTATAAGACGCCTTCAAGTTTGTAGTGAAGAAGGTGAAAAGGTTTTTGAACATTTAATGTAAGTCTCTATTGTCATTTCTACAATTCAAACTTTTCGAATATGTTTGTATATCCATTTAAAATTTCCCGTCCAATAAAGCCAATTAAACATTATAAATTGCTTTGTATTTTACTTCGTTTGTGTTGCTTTGAATTAATGTACTCTTTGAAAATTGCTATTATTGTATCCATTTCTATGTTTTAATTTATTTAATCTAAAATTTATTAAAAATCTGTTAAATAATTAATTATAATGTACACTCTGTATTTATATATTTTATTTTTTTTTTGTATCTTTAAAATCCTTTCATCGACACATCGTCATACACTGACAAATTAAAGGTCTCCAACTGAGGGACATGTATGCGGACGTAAGTAAAATATGGTATAGGAACACCACAGACATAACCGACGGTATTTACATGGGATTATATGAAAGAGCAATTCTCTGGGTATCTATAAAAGCGTTGTTCGTCGTCATTGTACCCAATTTAGTAAACATTTTATGCTTTAACCTTTGACGTACCAATATTGTAGAATCGTTGCAAAACCATATGTCGGCATAGTGTGCCCCGTGGGAGGATACAATATTTTACTACATCAACATTAGCATTCTGTGAGCGTATTGCAAACATTTTTATCCAGGAAAGAGTTTTAATACAAAATATGAGGCGTGCCATAAATAGAAGAAGTACTATGTTAATGTCTAGATATTAAATTTTTTTTCAATAAAAATAAAAACTTTAAAGATTTGTGTCTTTTTTCTCATCTCCACTACCCTATTACAAAATTAGTATCCTGAAAATGCGTCTAATAATCTTCATCCACCAAAATCAAAACATACAGAACTTTGCATTACAAAAAATTTTGCCACGCATATTTGGAATCTGCTCTAAAAATACTTTTATTCTGTTCTAAAACACCCCTATACCAACATTTTAAATAGGTTGGCCACTACAAGCATCTGAAGTTGACCACCTTTTGGCAATTAACTTCCTCTGTCGGAAAATCAGTTGAAAATAGCCTGATATAATACAATTAGCACTGAAGTGACTTTCCAAAAATGCCATAGTATACTGGGCGTTCCGTTTAAAACAAAAACATATGTATAGTGCAATACGTTGTATGTGAACACCTTGTACAAACAAAAAGCGCGGTGGCGCGCCGTCATGCTGGAAGCACACAATATCCAACACAATCCAGGGTGTTCTATTAAAAACTTCAAATCGCTACTGTTTTGTTTTTCAAGTTGGAAAGAGCACATAAAATTTTCTACCACTATTTTCTTAATTTTGTAATTCGATTCGTGCAAAAGTAATGAGTGTGTAATGAAACATCAACCAGCAGCCTGTATAATATTTAATACAATTATTTAATAGTAATAAACTATAGAAGAAGGCTGAAAGAAAGAAGAAGAAGAAACTATAATTAGGTTGCAGCAATTATAATTTCTAGTTAAACAATTTTAATCACTAATGAACGTGCTAAACAAGTGCGTGCAGTTCTTTAAATGGGGTAGATAAAATGTTTCATTCGTCCTTTTTGTTTGTAGCTATACCAACGCTTCTCTTAGTATGTAGCGTAGAAGAATTAATTATTTATGTATGTGATTTTATATATATTATATGATTAATTATAATCTACTACTAAAAGTGGCTGTAAGTCGAAATACCCACTGCTGTAAGTGGCGAAGTTTAAGGACAAAAGAAGTAAAAATGTCGAAGATACAACGACTTTTATTCTCAAACATTGTTAACTGAATGTTTAAAAAATATTAATCACAAATTAAGAAAAAAAAATTGAATAATTGTAATATGCCAGATCTTGCCCCCCACCCATAGATGTGGGTTCAGACAGAATCTGAAACGACAAAATCTCAAATAAACCCGTTTCTTCTATTTGAGGTCATAAATGTTTAATAAAATTTTACTTCATAATTCAAAAACTGGATATTGTCCATCACCAGTACTTTTTTATCTATGAAATGTGGATAAAAGCTCGATTTTTAGTAGTTTAATTTCTGTGACTCCTACACGCTTCAGTGATTACAGTCACTTTGTTTTCCGCAGCCCACAGTTACCGAAGATTTTGTTAGTCATACTGTACATACATAAATGTGAAAGGTACATTATGGTAGAAGAAAAGCAATGAAACTCCAGTCGACAAACAACTTGCGTGAAATACACATGCATTTTTACGGATTTCCCACACAGGCTTTTGTTCTTTATAGTAGAAAATTATATAATTAAATGTTGGTGTTCCATAGCAACATTTACAAGATATAGCAATAAATATTTATCATAAGCAATTAAATTTCAAGGTAACATTTTAAAAATTGTCAATTTGACAATCTATAATAAATATTTAACTGCATGCAATTATACAGGGCTGTCTCTATATAGCTTTAACGGCAAATTTTACAATAATTAAAAGTGATTTACAACTTTCCGGTATTATAGATCTGTTGGCAAATATCCGACGTGGGCAAACGGTCAAGGTATTAGATCTCTACCATATGGCTTTGAGGGTCAACTTCTAGCATCGAAACATTGAATTTAGGAATCGTTTTCCCGCGTAAGACAATGACCAATTAGCAAGATATACTGCGCAGTAAATATTCTATGAAGTGGAAGTTTTTAGACATCCTGTGATTCGGAGCCCACATTAAGCTGTAGGTCCTCTATGTTTGGTTCAGTTTAGGTATAGAAAAGCAGATTGCTATGTCTCTACCGAGTTACCAACAGCACTTGAAGAAATAGAAGCAGTAGATGTGCACTCAATGGAAAATAAGCAAGTGTGAGATGGTCTGTCTAAGGAGGAGCTGCAGAATATCACGTATTGAGCGAGTAAGAAACGAGACCATCAGAAGAAACATGGGGATGAAAACAAACATCGCAGGGCCAAAAAAAAAGCTAGTTAACATGGTTTGGGCATACCAGGAGGATGGACGAAAATAGGTGGCCTAGAAGGATACTGTAATGGGTTCCGGCGGAAACGAGAAAGAAAGGACGACCAAGAAGGAGTTGGAGAGATGACGTAGACGAAGCCATGAGTGAGAAAAGCCTAGAGGAAGAAACGTGTTATGATAGAAAAAGATGGAAACTGGGGACGGAGAGGCGGCAACAGCCGTAGGATAAAATCCGCTACTTACTTGATTTTCAAACTGATTTCTCCCCCAAAAGGCGATTAGACGTAAAGTCGTGAAAACTTTGGGAACGACAAAAAACACACAATAAAGTATTGCCTATATAGCCATTGGAAACAGTGCTTTATTTTCATAAGAATTTAATTTCTTAATTAAAGTGTTGTAAGAACGAATGTAACATATTATACACAACATTTTCGAAAATAAGCTATATCTACCCCACTACAACATACAACAAACGCACAAATTCTTGTCGTCGCTTATAGCTTCTACTAAGAAAGACTGTTATTGGAATAGATTTCGGAAGCTTTCAGAATTCTTAGAAAGCATTCCAAGCTTACGTCCAACTGAACTATTCTTGAGGAAGTAACCCAAGCTCAAGTTTTTGTATGCTGTTAAAGTACCTACACCCTGTATAAATAAGTGGGTAGAATTGCTAAGATTTACTGTTACATCCATGCAATTTTCAGAGGTACTACTTATTCTTTTGTGAATTATTTATTTCCTATTACTTCGTACAGACTGTTCTATGGGCTTCCATTGTTCCATTATAGTACGAGTAGTCAAAATAAAGCAAATCCAAACTCCAAACGTTAAACATTCACGCTTGGAAAATGTAATCGCGTTAACCGCCACTTAAATTACAATACCACTTTGATTTCATTTTCAAGGAAAATGTATATAAGGTTCCATATAAAAACGGTTTAAACATGAATGGAGAAAACTTTTCAATTTTCATGTGTAGAGCAGTTTGGATTACCAATCATACAATTTTATTTTTAAGTAGGTACCAAAATTCAGCTTCTGAATAAATTAACTGTTAAAGATTAGGTGGATGATCTTGTGTGGTATAAAAGAAAACAACAGTTGTTCCATTGGAATCATAAAATAATATTGCCTTGCTAATGTAAACTAGCATTTCTTTTGCCAACTAAGTTCCAGGGAGTTTCGTGCCATTTAGCAATAAATCGGCAGATAATTTCAAAAACCAAATTAACTAAACGTTGGAGTGAACTCTTGTTAACATATCCATAGCAATTGGTTCCCTATACTATTAATTTGAGAGATATAGTTATGATATCGGAAAATTGTTCATTCTGGCGCGAAACAGCACATTATAATCAAATTTCTTACGAATGAAAACATACATTCAATTGAAATTCCTACCAAATTGCGACCACAATACGAGAGAACTCCTGTACAAAATGAAGCTCCTGCACCTTCCGTTTAACACGAAAATGAAGAAAACGTTAATGCCCTTATTCACCAAAACAGACGGGTAGCAATTTGTCTAATTTCTCAAAATTGACAAATTAGTGATGGAAGCGTTGAAGGCATAAAAAAACAAGCTAAGGTATCGTAAAGTGAGTTCCAGGTGAATTATGCAATTGTTACTCAAAGAACACAAATTGAATCGTTTACAAATCGCTTCTTCGTTACTGCACCGGTATGAGAGAAAAGGAGGTAAGTATTTGCAATCAATTCTGACAACGGGTGAAACCTGGGTACATTCGTTTACTCCTGAATAAATTTCAAACATGCAATGGTGTCACACTACATCTTCAAAGCCAAAGAAAGCAAAAACTGTGTTGTCAGACGGTAAAATAACGGCAACTTTTTTGGGATTTTCAACGGGTGCTCTTTGTTTATTTCCTTAACGGCATTCTTGTGCGATAAAGTAGGCAACCAGGGACAAGCGGAAGAAAAGACAAAGTTCTGTTTCCTTCCTCCAAGACAGTGTGTTTGGCCCTCGAGAAGAATTCTTAGCCGAGAAAACAATTCAGTCAAATGACAACGTTATCGAAGCTGTTCAAGAGTGGATACGCTTGCAACCTAAAAACTTCCTCCAGCCAGGTATTATAAGCTTCCAGATCGGTGGTGTAAGTTCATCGCTAGGCAGGAAGAATACATGAAAATTAATATAGTTTTGACCGTTGTAATATTGTCATACCCCGTTTTATTAATAAATTCCTGTGTAAATTGGAATACTCGTATAAATAAACAGAGGCTCATGTTAATGTTAAACATTTTTATTCTATTTTATGAGAAGACGATGATCAAGAAAACAACATGACAGAAAAGAACAAGAATGTTATTAAATTCTTGGAATTTCGCGGTTGCTTAATTCATATACATGAGCTTGGAATTTCCTTAAAAATAGACTGGAATTTTGTTTTAATATTAAGGACCACACATAGAGCACCACTTACATCTCTTATTGTTATTTTTATTTCTAGTCCCTTCTACCGTTCAGTTTTAATTTTCCTATTTTCCCGGATTACATTCCTTAAAGTGTGGAGTTACCCAAGATTTCCGTTTGAGTATGTAGAACTGAGATTGTTTGAGATCATTTTAGACATTCGTTCTTTGTCCTGCCCTGTAGTGTCCTATTATAAATAATTTTAGCTATTGTAATTTAATTAATATAAAAAACTTTACTTCTCTTTGGACAGTATCTACATATAAGTGAAATACGAGGATAACTCAAAAACTTATCTACCTAGCCATTATAACAGAGACATAAAAATGTTAATAATTATATTTTTCAATATAACATCCATCTACATCAACGCAATTACGCTGTATGTCCGGAAGTTGGTTCATTCCTTCAGAAAAAAAAAAATCCTTTGACTGACTGGAGAAGTAGTCATTGATCTATTTCAGTTCGTTATCTGAGTAAAATCTTCGTCCTCTTAAATATTTCTTCAGTTTTCTAAACAGTGAAAATCAGATGGATCTGGGCTATGGGGTGATCAATTTTCTGAAATCCATATTCCGCTAAACCGTTCGAGACTTGTGAACTCGTGCATTGTCATTCAAAATCAAGATGCTTTTCTGACCCAATGAGTTTTTCACAAATGCCGTTTCTTAGATTTTCTAGGGTATTGGCATAAGTTTCTCCAGTAAGTGTAGTCCCTCTTGGCATAAATTCTATCACCAATATTCCCTTCATGTTCCAGAAAATTATGGTCATTAACTTCCTAGCAGAAGGTTGGGTTCGGCATTTCTTGGGAGGTAGAGCACCCTTACAGACCCATTGCATGGGTTCTTGTTTGTCTCAGGATCCCAGTAATGAACCCAGGTATCGGTACTAGTTACCATTCGTAACAGAAACTCTGAATCCTTCTCTAAAGTGGACAAATGGTGGTCGCAAATTTGTTGGCAGCTCCATAGCCCTCAACTTTTTGGCACATTTCTTTATTAGTCGCATCTGTACGTCTGCCTGATCTTGAGTCATCTTCAACGGATTCCCGTCCGTAACGAAATTGTTTACACCAAAATTTAAGCTGGTAATAACATGGAGCTTCTTCCCCATAGACGTCCGTCGTCCTGTCATTGATAGTTTTTGGCCCCGTTTCTTCTTTTGTCAAGAATTTTGTTACACTCCGGTGTTCAGGTTTCATAATATTAATTTTTAATACAACTGAACAAAATATTGGTTGCATAGCGGAGCACTGAGGACGCCGGTCAAACGGTATTCATAGTCCAGCAAAATCCGCTGTGGTCATTACTCGGATGGGTGGACCATTATAGTGGCGTATGCAACCAGTCGTGATTTGGAGGATACGTGAAACTGTTGGTCCCGGTTGTCATACGAATATTTTTGACAATCGTAAACCATGTAGTGGAACTTCTCTTCTCCGTTCTAAGGGTTAGGCTAGCCTCCTGCTCCTCATGCGTACATAGAGGGCTCACAGAACCTACTCCATTGTAGGTAGTTAGTTAACAGGCCTTTGGCCTATACACAGAAGAAGAAAAAGAACAAAATACTTTGAAACGAGTATGCAAATCTGCATAAAATTGCATATATAACTGTCAAAAACTTATGTGAAAATATAACATTAATACCATAGGCAGCTGTCATTCTTTTCATGGTAGATGGATAAGCATTTGAGTTTCCCTCGTAACTTGAAATAATTTAGATAACCTTTAAGTTTTGGGATCCCGGTGGAGTAGTGCGAATACGCGCTGCCACTCGAGGTCACAGTGAAATGCGGCCGATGGGCGGGGTGTTCGAATTCCGGCTGAAGGCGACCGCATTTCACTTAGTTAAGTTTAGGGTGCATCTTGCAAGAATGTTTGGTGTGTAAGGGCCGCCCGCACCCCCCTGAAGTAATGCGAAAAGTGGCTCCGACGGGGGGGGGGG